>JARHVA010000676.1:615000-630000 GCA_037957365.1 Torreya grandis | reverse complement strand
TATATATATATATATATATATATATATATAGTGTGTGTGTGTGTGGGGTCACTAGCATTTTTCACTGGTATTTTCCTCCAATCACTTTATCTATTGGACCCTCTTTGATGATGCTCTCCCTCATCAAGATCAGATGGTAGGACATATCCTGCATCCACCTTATAAAAAATAGGTAGTTAGTCTAAGTCATCATAAACTAATGATGTAAAACTAACAATTATACATCCTCAATGTACAAAATTATCAAATTATAATTGTCACGCAATGTATACTAATCAACAATACTACTATCCCTAACTAGTATATGTCAAAATGCTCAAATCAAAGCAATAGTAATCAGATATTAACCATACTAATCTACATATTAAATGTTTATTAATTATAGGGTGAAATAAACATGTGACATATGGTATGTTATACATCCATATGTTAAATAGAGAACCTATATCTATATGCAAATGTAAATCTATCATTATATTGTATATGTGACCTATAATTATCTTTTAGATGTAACCTATAACTGTCATTTGTTAAAATTTGTGTATGCCCATGCATATACATTTAAATATGTATAAATTTGTATATGTTCATGTAAAGTGACTACATATGCATGGCATATGCCCCCAAAGACTATGAAATGTGTTAATATTTATAGTTGTGAGGTTGAACTATATCATAATGAATAACCCCATATATGAATCATGATGGTTTCATATAATTATCATTCTTGTTATTTTCCACTTGTATGCCTCCATTTTGAGGTGAGAGATAAGATTATTGAATCGATCAAATCAAAAGATATAATGAGGTTAGACAAGTGAAATCAATTACAATGGTTAAAATATAAATTACAATGGCAAAAATTTTAGAAATAGTAATAACTCTAATAATTTCGTGGCTATGAGAGTGAAGGAGTTGTTGATTGAAATTTTCAAGAGCATCAAAACGAGGAAGAAAGATGAATTTCATGAAGAATAACTAAATATTGCTAGGATTTGAAATCTTAATAATGTTGGTTAGTATGGTACAGACCTAGAGTGGAATTAATAAAGAATGTGAGATGTTGTGTTCCATCTCTTGGTTTAGTGAAGTTGAACTTTTATGGTGCCTCTAAAGGAAATTTAGGACTAGCTAGAGGGTGGGAATTCTTTGAAATAATAAGGATGAAGTAGTGGCAGATTTTTTAGGGAACATGGGAATTTAAACTAACCATTGGGTTGAAGCTTTGGCATCACTCTGGGGAATTCATTTGAAAAAAGATATTTGAGTTAAACAACTAAGAATTGAAGGTGAATCACTCAATATAGTCAATTGTTTGTCTAATAAATATGATTCAAATTCATCTATAAAAATTATGATGGAGGAAGCCCATAATATAATAACCTCATTTGAGAATGTTTATAGTCAACATATATATAGGGAAGGGAATCAAATCTATGACTGGTTCACAAATTTGGGAGTGGTTTCTCATAGTTTCAATAAATTGGAAAGAAAGAAGACTTGTATGATGTTATTCTACCAAATATTCAAAGGGAGGCTAATATTTAAATCTAAGGGGAACACTTGTAATAATCATAGAAGTAAAACTAACCTCATCAATCCTAAAGTGAGGTCATTATTAAGCATGGTAGATAATGATGCTATTAATAAGTATGATGATTTTAATACCTTAATGAGTAATCATGATAATACATATTTTCATATTAGTGCTCATAGAGTATGAGATGTACATTTGGTTCAAGTTATGAGTTTATTTATTGTTTATCACGATTGCTTGAGAGGAGTATGACGGAATGAATTTAAATAACTGACTATAATTTATGTTAGTTGTGGTAAGGTCATCTCCAAAGCTAATAAGGAATAATGTTTTTAGAGTATTGTCCAACCCTGAGCCAAAATGGGATGAGTCTTATGTAGAGTAGACTCATCCTCAATAGATTTTTTGAAGAAGAAGAAGACTAAGTTGTGAGGGGTCTTGCATGAAAGAGAATTATCTAATTTCATTCATAGGATTCAAGGTTATGGCCTACACATTTTGATCATTTTTTTCAAGAATTGGGATAACATATTGGTTCAGATGTGATTTATGTTCATGGAAGTTTTGGAGGAGATCATTGGACATGTGATAAGCATGAAAAAGTATGGTTTAAAATACTACAAGTCTATGAATAGAGATAAAAAATAAGATAAGGAAAACTTTATGAAAGGGGAGGAGTAACTCATTGAATTTCAGGGGGGTAATTTAATGACTCATTCTCTCATCCTTTTGACAAAGTGATCTAGCAAGTAATGAAATTAATTATGCTCTAAGGAAGGTATAAGACTGTGTTTGTGTACCACTTTATTTACTTAAGTTACTTCATACACCATGTTCATATGAGTTTTCCATTTTACATCTTGCTTACTTTGGAAAAATTTATAAAATAAGTCCAAATAGTTAAAAGGGTTTTCCCTCTACATCTGTAATTTATCTTCCTTTTATTCAATTCTATTAAGTCTCAAAAGGTCTAGGACTTGATCTAGCTATCAAATTATTGCATACAGATAATATAAGTGTTATAAAATATGATTTGAGAAGTGGATGTAAATGGAAGCAACCCTTAGTAGTTGGTATCAGGACTCTTGAGAAAGAAAAGGAGAAGGGAGAAGTAGGCAATGGTAAAGACTCAGATAAAGTCAAGGACAATACCATATCCCTTATGGAGAATATGGATGAAGTGGTTTTAGGTATTCATTTAATGAAAGGCTAGAGCCCTGAAATCAAGTGAAAAGGATTGGCTAGGGAGAAATATAAAGGTAAAAATAAGGCAAGTGATGAGCTTGATGATTTTGTGATGGATTGTAACAACCATGATAGAATGAATTCTATTGTAGGTGATCTAGAGCTTCATAAGGGTGTTCTTAGGTGGTTCATGAAGGATAATAAACTAATGAAATAATACCTTAACATTCTGAAGTCCCACTATGATGATAACAAATAATTTTTGAAGGAAACAAAGATATAAATTAAGGGGTTGGAGGATAAATTCACTAATTTAGAAAAGGACAATGAGATGATAAAAAAGAACATAGGTAGCTTGGTAAATTTTCGTAAAGTGTTAATTGAAAATTATATTAATAGCATGGTTAGTATTAAACAAGTTTTTGATAAGAAATAAAAGGAATTTGGGATAAGCAAACCAAGCAAGTAATCTAATTTTTGGCTAATAATAAGGAAGAATAACTGGAAATGAAAGGTATGAAACCCATGGAAATGATGCTAAAGCATATTGTAGATACTTGGAATGATGCCCTTATTGGGATTTCAAATTATGTGGTTGGTTTTTGTCTATTGATCTTTGTTTGTTTTATTGTATTTTGGTGGTTTATTTTTCATTGAGTAGTTTTTTTTTTGTTTTTGTGGATTTGTTGTTGGTGTTCTTTGTTAGCAAAGTTGGTGTTCTTTGTTAGCAAATCATTAGGTCCTTATCTAGCTATAAGGGTTGGTATGCTCATCCTTTATATTAAGGTGGGGTACTTGTAAAAAACCTCCTTTACCAATAATAAAAATATATATTAATTACCAAGTTTAATGTTTCCTTGATAAAAATCATGTTAGCCATAAAATACTACAGATAATAGTATGGTAAATAGTCACATTCAATTGATAATATGATTTCTAAAGGTAGTAGCATTTGTATAGAGATATTGTGGTTTGTATTAAAGTGACCATTTTTAGAAGTTGACATTGGTGACTAAGTAGTGTTACAATGCAATATAATGTGTCACGTGTGTCCAAATGTAATTTATGGGACACCTTATTGATAAATGGACTTCAAGATATCATTTATATATGTTTTGATCAATAATTGAATCAGCTACGCAATATGTATAGTAAATAATATTGAAAAAAATCAAATCATATAAATGGTAGGATTAAAAATATTTTTTTAATTTCATTTTATTGTTTCATTGTGTGAATTAAGCTCTGAGTTACCAACATGGCTAGCTGATAAGATGCATTATCACTTTGGTTTGAATGTTTATAGACTTATTTACAAGTATAGATGGTAGATGACTCGGTATGTATCAAAATTACCCTTTTTCCTGAAAATTATATAATTTTCTATTTTTTTAATGAATTTTTGTTTTTTAATTTTTATTTTTGGCATTTTTAAAGTAAATAATTATAGATTCAATTTTCTTGACCTATTGAGTCAATATCGTCAAGTTTTCAATGATATTATCCTGAATGTGATGGTAATGTCTAAAATGTGATGATATCATTCAAAGATCCCAAAAATATGGGTTAGTTTCATTCTTGGACCCTTTTAATGGTTGTTCTAAATATCTGGGTATGTATTGTACATTTATTTTGATCGAAAACTAATATTGTTTTTTCATGTGTCTTGTTTTTTATTGTTATTTTCATGCATGAGTGCTCTGAGGTGGATGACACATGACTACATTGGTGGAGTTTGGTTTAGATAATTTATATTGGTATGTATTAAAGGAGGCTTGTTTGGCATACATTGGATTATTGGGATATGTTCCTTATAACATGAATTTGATGACAATTTTGTTTGAGAGATGGAATCTTGATACTTGTACTTTTTGGTTACTGACAGATGATATGATTATCATAATAGAGGAAGTATGGTGCATCCTATGATTCCTAATTATTGGAAAGAGAGCTAGTGTATTGGAGACATAGGGCGCATCATATATGCATTGGGCCCATAGGTATATTATGGGTCAACAAGGTGAAATTCAATGTGGTATCATTTTACTTGAGTAGATTGTGTGATCAAACATCCTATGTGTATACAATGGAAAATGCATCTAACCTACAAATCAATCCTAGCTCAGAGAAGATAAATCACACTTATACTTCTGCTTGTTTATAGATTTATACATTCAGGTTCATGACCAAGATGGATCCACTAAACCTAACCAAGGGGTCTCTTATCATAATAGCATCACTAGAGAGGGTTTTAAAGCCTCTAATCAAGAAACACTATGTAATAGCCATAGCTAGGTCTTATGTTTTCATATTCATAAAATACATTTAAAGTAAATTAAAATCTAATCTAGTGATCACCAAAGCTTGTGGCACAAAGTGGGGGTAATAAACATAAAAATTAAACATGCATATAAGATCTATACTTAATCCAATGTATAGGAAATCCTAATGAATAGGAGAGAAGTACAAATGCAAATCTATTTACTTTAACAAAGGAGGAACAAAGTTAGGAATACTTACTTTTGTAAATGAACCTATTGAGCCTCAATCTCTCCCTTGGCCAAGGTGTTTTGCAAGAGGTAATTATGTATGTTGAATAATCTAAGGATTTAAAATGGGCTATAGTTTATTCAAGGACCTCCTAATTAATCTCAAGTTTTCACAAGACAAGATTCATGTCTCTAAAAGAAGTATTGGAACCCTAATCAATGTTGTTCAAGTAGAATGGTGGATAAGTAGATACACAATATAATATTCTTCTTCTTATTTTTCATTGAAAATGGTGAAAATGATGTGTTTATATAGTTGGATATAACCCCAAACCCTTCCAAAATTTTAGCCAACAAAGTCGGCCAAATGGACCCTATTAAAAAGAAAAGTAGTTAGGTCAAGACTAAGTCAGCCTAGGCTAACTTAGTCCTGTAACATGCTAAACTATCAGAACAGAGTCATCCTAGGCTGACTTAGTATTGTAATGTACTTGACTCTCAGAATAAATTCAGCCTAGGATGACTTAATCATGTAGATGGTAAAAGAAGGTTTTTTCTTAGGCAGGGGCTAAAAATAGGTAGTATAAATATAAAATAAACATTTAAGTATAAGTTGACATTTATACATATTTAAGTTATAAATATGTCTAAATGTTATCTTATAATTTAAGTTATATTTTATATTTATACTTTTAGGATTTTTTAGAGTGGTTTCGAACCTCTAGGAGCTATTATGAAAATTCTATATTTTAGAGGGTCCTATTGGATTTCAAACTTAGCCATATTTTAGGGTTCTAGGATTTCAGACTTAGCCATATTTTAGGATTCTAGGATTTTATGGAGGCATCATAGGATGTAAATGGATAGACATTGTAATGAATTTGGATAAATGGTATGAATGATACAAATCCATAACAATATTGTGAATCACCAATGGTCTTCCCACCCCTTTCCCAGTGTACCCTTTAAGTCATGCACTCAAAGAGATTAAAACTCGATAGGTTCCTATAAGAGATAAAGTGTTAGTAAGTATTAAAGTTAAAAAAAAATATTGTGTGTATACATATGCCTCACTCAAATCTCATCATGTGTCACATGAGTGTAACATAGGTTGGTGCTTAGAGAAAAAATATGGCAACAAACGAAAATAAGCTAACTAAAAATGAAATACTGAAATTAATGCTGAAATGAAATGAAAGTAACTAAAAATACCATGTACATACCTTTTATTACCTTTCCATTTAATGACTACATGAAAATATCCTAGTCTTGATTGTAGAGGGTACAATACTTGCATTTGGGAAAACCAGGGACACAACTAAAAATAGAAACAATGTGTATATATGTAGGATGGTTAAATTAGAAATGAATAACTCTTAAAACCAATTAAATTACTTAGAAAAAATAGCAAACTATGATTGTGGAGTCTAGGTTAGAATAAAAAGATCAAACATGTAAATGACAAAATAATGACAAATGATATTAAAACACACTAAATCACATTGGGAAGCATGTAAAATAGAAATGGAAAAAAGGAATGTAGAACATATTAAATAAAGTTGGTAAGCATGTAAAACATAAATGTTAAAAATAAATGTAGAATATATTAAAGTCATATTAGGAAGCATGTAAAACATAAATGATAAATGAAATATCAATGCAAGAAAAATCTAACAAAGATATGTAAGTGAAAAGTAACCCCATGTAATAAATCATGAATGACTGAAAATAAAATGTATGTCAAGATGTAAAACAAGAATTTCAAGTCATACATAAATAAAAATGTGTAAGAATGTCCAATGTCCTATGTAAGATAAGTGAAATCCTTAAAACTCAAACAAGAACATGATGGAAAGATGAAAATCAAAAGATCTAAAGGATGAAGACTCAAACTTAGTGTTTATTCTAAGATACACTATAACAAAACATAACCACCTAATGACATGACTAGGATGAAAATGAGATGGTGTGGTAAGCAAATGTGAAGAGATTTTTTTGAGGAAAAATTGGTCCTATTCAAGGTATTACAATTCAACTCACAAACTATAAACCAATAAGCATAATAAGGAAAATATGATCAAGGATGTGATCAACTAGAAGCAATATATAATAAGGAGAATATAAGTAAAATATGATGTAAATAAGGAATGTTAATTTTCACATGGGTGATGTGAACATCCTTGATAAGAATAAGAAGCACTAAGTGAGTAAGTCTAAGAACTATCAACAACAAGGACTTAGGACATTTTGACTAATGAACACAAAGCTTGGCATAATGAATGAAGTACACAAATCAACTAATGAAGGCTATATGCATGAAAGGTAAAATGGACCTACCTTCACATAACGTGTTCTCTATTCTTTAGGACCCCTTACAGAGCCATTAGTTTACTACAAATATCGGGTACTTGTGTGAGAAAGTAGGTGGCACCAGATGTTATATGATATAATAAGACCTCATTCCCTAGTCTGCTAGCCTACTACACCCCAATAGACCTCGAATGTATCATGAGGACAACTATGGAGTTTGAACTTCGACTAAGATAGGAGATGTGCCAAATATAGATCATGTATTTTGGTGTTATATAAATTTTAAGATTGTTTTTGCCTTTTTATCATTGCATTTTATTTGTTTTATGATTTAGATTTTAACTCTTTTGGATTTTTCTATTCCTCCTCCTCCATACGGATTTAGAGAACCAGATATGAGTGAAATAGGTGACAAACACAAGATATATTACACTTGGTCACTAAAGAAAAGTACCTAAAGGCCAAGGTGTCTAAATAATCCTACACTTACCCACAAGTAAGTGTGTAATCTCAAGTTAACCTACGTATGCCTCAAATGAAAGGAATAAGAAAAATATGGGGATCATGGGAGATTTGTCCATGTAATAAGTGATATAATTATTAATATGATTTTATCTAATCATAAGGAGGTAAAATAGTGATATAAAATGGGTGTGGCTATGTTATGATAGTCATGTTACTAGAGAAGTCATACTAACCTACAATGGATCTAACACAAACACCAATGAAACTAGTAGTCATCTCAAAAGAGGGGGATATTAATTTAAATATGTTTGAATGTGGTAATTTGTGAGTAGAGTCTTGTCTTATCCATGGTGTTACATTGAAACTTACAAGTGAAAACCAATGAGGTGAATGTTAAATAAGGGGGGAAATAATCATAAAGCTACTAAGGTAAATAATGACATAAAGAGAAAATAACGAAAGAGATATCTAAAAACCAAAATGAAAATAAATTCCAAATTTAATGTGTAATAAAATGAAATAACCCAAAGGAAACAATGGTGATAGTAAAGTATGTTTATGAGGAAAACCTAGTCCTATCCAAGGTTTTACAATACAACTCATAAATGATAAAGTGAAATAAAATGCAAAAAAATAAAGAAACAAGAGGCAAACAAAATAAGAAAATTCTATTTTAGCATCTATATCAAATATGAACATGTGAAATACAAGTCTATATGTCTTGAAAGGTTTTTTGAAGTTGAATTTGTTTGTTATTATGCAATGTAGATTAAGAATGGGCATCGTAATATGCTCCAATGGGTAAGTGGATGTAGAGATGGGCATCAAAATATGCCACAAAGTTTGAAGTGATATGTGGATGGGCATAGTAATATTCCCCAACATGTGAGATGGAGTGAGGTGAAAGTGAACCATTAGAATGATTTTCATTGGGTTGGTAGGTGCATTTGGAGATAGGTAAATGTTTTGGTTTGTTGGATTTTGAGGGTGGTGAATTTGAAATAGGATTTTTAGGAGAGGTATGAATAGGTTTGTAAGGAAAAGGAGGACCATGTATGATACACTTTGGAATAGGCATGTGAACTAGGTGCTCCTTTGGTTCATATGACCTAAGATGTTGAGATTGGATGAATACAACCACCCATTTGAAATTGTTCATATTAGCTATCATTTCCTTATTGGTGTGGGAAAAATGATAAATTATGGTTTGGAAAACATTAGTAGATGAGGTGAAGGTATGGGATAATTGTTGTTAATCATTATGTAGTTGATGTTGATGTTATTGTGGTTCATTAGATTGGATTTGATAAGCTTGAAGATAGTTTTGATAACATTGTTTTGTTATAGTATCAGGATTGAAATGTGAACCAATCAAAGAATCAAGAATAAATCAAGGAATATTATTAAATACTCATGAGAATGACCTATATTAGAATGCCACCAATAAAACTTATCATGATTGTACCATTTTTTAGGAGGTGTGGAAGAATCAAAGCTCATGGGTTTAGAGGTTGGAAATTTATTCTCAAGTTATTCTAGACTCAAGGGAGGGTGGTTGGGGTTAATAGTGGTTGAATTAGATGCTCCCTTTTGAGTTTTGGGAGGCTTATAAGAATCAATTTTATGATAAAATGATTGGAAAGGTTCTTTAGTATTTGTTTGAGATGATTCAAATTGAGTCATAATAAAGTCTTGCCTTTTTGCTTGGTCTAAAGCTTGTTGTAAAGTTTGATGGGAAAAGATTCAAACTTGGTGTTGAAGAGGAGATTTAAGATCAGTAGCAAATATTTTTAAAAGAGTGTCATAATTCATGTTATGGTCCACTTGGTGATCTAGAGACTTCCATTATTTGATGAAAGTGTGAGTAGATTTGTTAGATAGTTATTGGGCATTGATGAAATGGCTAAGGTAACTTGAAGGAAGGTCATCATGTTGGAATTCATTCACTAGAGAATTGAATAAATCCTCTAGTTGTGAGATGGAATGTATAGGAAGTTGGTTGTACCATTCAATTACATCACAAATGAAGGTTTTGGCTAGGATCTTGGTGGTAGCAAAGGTGTTAGTTTGGACCCATTCCTTATAGATATTACCAAAATATTTGAGAAAGTTAGTGGGATCTTTAGTTACATCATATGGAATAGTTGGATAAATGTTTCCAATGTATATGGATACAATGAATGGAGCTAAAGGTTCATTTTGAAGATGTTGAATAATTTTGTTATGCATGATTAGTTGAGGGATGATATTCCCATTGACATCTCTAAAAGGGGGAGGGATAAAGTTTTGATTTGATTGATTCATGATGACTTGAGGTGGTTGAATATCCATTTGTAACATTTTAGATTGCATTTACATCATTTGTAAATTTTTATTTGTTTGCATAACATTCATCTTTTGAGTAATTTGAACAATAATTTGATTTTTATTAGTGTGAGGAGTTTTATTGTTAGTGGTAGGAGGTGGGATGTAAGTGTTGTAAGGAGAATCATTCCCTATATTAGTATTAGGGTATGGATTGTTGGGTGGAATATTACCTACATTGGTATTAGGAGGACAACGAGGATGAATGACCTCAACTACATTACATTTTTTAATAATTGGTTTTGGATTAGGAAGATATGAAGGAAGAAATTGACTAATTTCATTTGAAGTAATAAAATAGGTGAGGTTATGATCTAAATTATTAATTATGCAGTGTTCTTTACTAAATGGAGTTTGAAAACATGGCATCATTTTGAAATAAGACTAGATTGCTAAAAATAGTAATAAAAATGTAAGTAACTAAGTCAAATAGGTCAACTTAGTTTTGTGGGAAATTTAAGTAGAACAAATTGTAATAGACTGAGTCAAACCAATCCATTGTGTTCTAAGGGAAGGCAACATGTAAAATACTAAGTTGATTAGTTTGACTATGTTTTGAGAATAGGGAAATTTTTACCAAGATAATAGCTAAGCAAATATAATTGAGAACATAAACAATTATATCAATGTGTTTGATCTAATTGAAACACACAACATAAACCTTGTACTAACTTGTCTAGTACAAGTTTTACACTATAAAATATCATGATCAAAAAGCAATCAACAAAACTTGAATGTAAATGTTAAGCTAAGTGTTCATTCTTGAATGTTGTTAAGTTATAATAAATTTTTAAATTAATGTGATACGGAGTTGGTTGTAATAAGGAACTAGAAAGCAATCTATAGTTAGTTTAGGCTGAAAAGGATATGTATTGTTGATGGTATTCACTTGGTATTTGGACCTACCCCCTCACTTCATAATCTTGCATCAATAAAGGTGTCAAGTGATTTGAAAATATATACCATCAATCACATATTTATACTTGGCAAAAAATCTAAGTTGGCTTCCCCTTTAGTGATGAAATCTAAGTAGGTAGATCTTGGGAATAAAAATGTTTAATGTTTTTTAATGTTAAGTGATTTGGAAGTGTGTGCAAAAGATAAAAATAATGTGACTAAATCAGTAATTTGAAAAACCACCTAATTAGTCTATGTTTTTTTACTTTAAGGATGAAAACAATTGAAATTAAAAGTGAATTAATTACTATAAAAATAGGTTAATTTCTTTGATTTTGAAGAGTATAAAGTCAATTTAGGCAACATTTTATGCAAATAATACATACTAGAGTCGATAGGGTCACTACTACCTGCATAAGCAAGATCCATAATAACATAGTCAAATAGGTCAACTAAGTTTTCTGGAGAGAAAGTAGGCTACATAATTATGTCAATCTAGTCAACCCAATTTATTTAGGGTTGCAATTTTATAAACTAAAAACTATGAAAAATAAGATTGTAAATGAAAAATAGAAATGATAGCTAAGGTGAGAATGAACCGAATAATTTTTAAAGATGTTAAATTTACTATTTTTTATACTATAAATCTACTAACAGAGTCTTCCATGTCCACTATGTTTTAAAACTTACTAACAGAGTTGGTTGTGTTGACTGTGTTTGTAAAACCTGATAACAGAGTCAGTTGTGTTGACTATGTTTGTAAAACCTGATAACAGAGCTAATTGTGTTGACTATGTTTATAAAAAAATTTAACAAAGATAGTTGTGTTGACTGTGTTTATAAACCTATAGGTAGGAATAAAACTAAGTTTATTGATCCGATATAATTACCTATCTTTTAAGAAGACCTACACAAATCGAAACTGAATCAATCTGATCGACTGTGTGTTGAAACTTGCACATAGAATGTTAGATTATATCGACAGGTTTAATCTAGTACTCTCAAAATAAAAATATATAATATATGATAATAAATGAATGTACGAAATAAATTCTGCAAGGGTTAGATTCATTTTGGGTTCACTAGAATGTATACAAAGGAAAATATAGCTAACCTTCAAACCAATCTTAGATCAGAGAAGATAAATCACACTTACACTTCTACTTGTTGATACATTAGTTAGTTGTGTTGACTATGTTTACAAAAATTTCTAACAAAGATAGTTGTGTTGATTGTGTTTATAAACCTATAGGTAGGAATAAAACTAATTTTATTTATTTGATATAATTACCTATATTTGAAGAATACCAATACAAATCCAAACTAAGTCGATCTGATTAACTGTGTGTTAAAACTTGCACATAGAATATTAGATTGTATTGACAATTTTAATCTAGTACTCTCAAAATAAAAATATATAATAGATAATAATAAATGAATGTATGAAATAAATCCTGCAAGGGTTAGATTCATGTCAGGTTCACTAGAATGTATACAAAGGAAAATATAGCTAACCTACAAATAAATTCTAGCTCAGAGAAGATAAATCACACTTACACTTCTGCTTGTTGATACATTTAGACATTCAGGATCATGACCAAGATAGATCTTATAGACCTAATTAAGGGTTTCTTATCACAATAACATCACTAGAGAGGGTTTCAAAGCCTCTAGTCAAGCAAAACCATACAATAACCCTAGCTAGGTCCTATGTTTTCATATTCACAAAGTACATGCAAAGTAAAGTAAAATCTAATCTAGCGATCACCAAAGCTTGTGGCACAAAGTGGGGGTAATAAACATAAAAATTAAACATGCATATAATATCTATACTTAATTCATTGTATAGAAAATCCTAATGCATGGGAAATAAGTACAAATCAAATCTATCTACTTTAACAAATGTTGAACAAAGTTAGGAATACTTACCTTTGAAGACAAACCTATCAAGCCTCAATCTCTCCCTTGGCCAAGGTGATTCACAAGAGGTTGTTGTGTATGTTTAATAATTTAAAGATGGATAATGGACTATAGTTTATCCAAGGACCTCTTAATGAATCCCAATTTTTCATAAGACAAGATTTGTATCTCCAAAAGAAGTATTGGAACTCTAAGCAATGCTCCTCAAGTAGAATGATGATTAAGCAGATGCACAATATAATATTCTTCCTCTTCTATTTCTCTTACAATTTTTAAAAATTATGTGGTTTTATAGTTGTATCTAACCCTAAACCATTCTAAAAATTTAGCCATTAGAGTCATCCCAATCGACCCTATTAGAAAGAAAAGCAATTAGGTCTAGACTAATTCAACCTAAGCTGACTTAGTCCTATAATGTGCTCAACTATCATAATAGAATCAGTGTACGCTAGCTTATTCTTGTAACATGATCAACTCTCATAAAAAATTTGGCCTAGGATGACTTAATGTTAGAGATGGTAAAAGAAGGCCTTGGCTTAGGCATGGGCTAAAAACAAGCAGTATAAATATAAAATAAACATTTAAGTATAAGTTGGCATTTAGACAAATTTAAGTTATAAATATGTCTAAATGTCAACTTATACTTTAAGTTATATTTTATATTTATACTTTCAAGATGTTTGAGAGTGGTTTTGGACCTCTAGGAGCTATAATAAAAATTCTAGATTTTGGAGGGTCCTATTGGATTTCAAACTTAGCCATATTTTAGGGTTCTAGGATTTTAGATTTAGCCATATTTCAAGATTATAGTATTTTAGGGAGGTATAATATGAGGTAAATGGATATAAATTGTAAATAATTTAGATAAATGGTATGAATGAAACAAATCCACAACAATCTTACAAACCACCAATGGTGTGCCCACCCCTTTCCTAGTGCACCCTTTAAGGCATGCACTTAGAGATATTAAAACTTGACAAGTTTCTGCAAGAGAGAAAGTGTTAGTAAGTATTAAAGTTAATAAAATTATTATGTGTATACACTATGGTTTCATAATTTTATGTTGTATAATTGCATCATTTGTAGAAGTGGATGGAGGAGCAATTAAAATTTATTATTTCATGTATGATATTTTTTGTGCAATTGAGGAGAGCCATACCCAATATTATTGGGATCATATCATGCTAGCCCACTTATATTATTATTTTTTATAAATTTACTCTAGAAGTTCATCTTGGTAGTCTTAGAGTAGCCAAATTATTACATGTATGAGATTATGAGCATATTAATGTTATTCTTCCTTTTGGTGGTCTGTGTGGAGATTATTGTCATCTTGATGTTTTATCTTCTCAATGGGTTTTTCCATGGCACATAAGATTGAGAACCATGGACTATAGGGTGATATTAGTTATATTGACTTCAGTTATGACTTAGTGGTGGCCATTTATGGGATTTATTATGTGTTTGGATGATTTTTAAGAGCTTTATCACATACAACTAGGTATGTGGGTATTAGATTAATTCCTTGGTGTGGTATAGAGGTTTTAGTATAAGCTTGTTACTTGATAGTTTGGATTGATATAGGATGTGCCTCTAGTAACTTACCCATGGATATAAATCACTATGGTCACTATTATAGTTAGGGCAAGTCCAGGACTGACATGGTCCCTTGACTAAAGAGGGAGCGATATTCTATGGTTGCATTGGTAATAGGTGATGATGCAGGGTGTATGGGATCACACACACAATGATGGAGTACTACTCAATGGGTTATATTATTTCTAGTTTTGGCAAGTGATCCTAGTGTTTTTCCCCTTGTACATGGTGAAGGGA
>JARHVA010000675.1:4597500-4775722 GCA_037957365.1 Torreya grandis | reverse complement strand
TAATGTATTTAAATTATACCCACTACTATTAGCAATTTTCCTTTAGCAAATATGACATGTTTATTTTTTTAACATCAGATTTAATTCTATTATAAATGCCACAAGGACTTGGTGAATGGTACCCTTGTTAATATTTTAGAATTATGAATTTCATCTCTTCATCTAGATAGAAGTAGACAATAACCACCTACAAAATAAGTTTATATGTAAATTATGTTTTCTAAAATTAAAAACTAGAGAAAACTTTGTTTTCAAGTATCCTATCTATTATAAGACTTGTGAAAAACACTATTATCTTTTTAATTATTCTCATCGATCTATTAAAACCTTCATTTAATATAAAGACGAAAGATTAATTTTATTTATCCACTCAAACATTTCAAATTTAATAAATAATATTTAAAATGAAGTCTTTGGACAAAATAATTTTAAGAATATTATTTTTTATTTCAATCCCCATTTCATTAAAATACTAAATTAACTACTTATTAAATACTTATCATATTTTTTAAAATTTATTTTTTTCTCTCTTTCTTCTCTTTTATATTTATATAATACCCTATTAAATTCCATTAACTATGATGAACACTAATCCATAGTTTAATTATAATAAAAAATATACATCTATATCCAAAGTGTTGAGACCATTATGCACCCCACTCAAAAAAAAGCAAAGTAAAAGGATGACACAACTTTCACTCACTCACTCACATATAGTTATTATATTATATTTAATAATAAATTGGCCATGCTTTTTTTGGAATTACTTATTATTATTTTTGATGTCAAGGATTTATATATCTCCCACTCAGATTGAGAGTGATTTATATATTTCTTTGGCTTTCTAGAAAAAACTTTTAAAATGAAAGAAAGAAAGTGCACGCGGAAAAACAAAATCATATAAAAATCAACATATAATTAAAATTAATAAAATAATTTTTCAAAAAATATTCAAATCTTTCTTAAAAATTTGCAACTCATATCATAAAATCATAATAAATCCTTTCTAAGAATGAAATTCATGGTGTACTAGTTACAGTTGAAGTTTGTGCTTAATAAAATGAGCTTTTTCTCAACCTTTGAAAAATCAAAACCATATGTGGTAATGATAGATTAGTAATTTGGGGTTGCTGGGATAGATATTGTTATAGATATTCTCTTAATGGAGGAATTAATCCCTTTTTTTGGGTGTGTATAGACATGCTATTGCTACACTAGTAATGGCTCCTTTTGCATTTATTATTGAAAGGTAAATCTTATTCTAACACAAACAAACAAAGCTTTGAAGTTTCTCTGTCATATTTTTCATTTCTTTTTATGCAACGATAGGATTTTGAATTATATTTGAGGATGAAGCAACCCAAGATGACCCTTTCTTTTTTATGTCAAATTTTAGTGATAGGAATGATGGGGTTAGTATTATATATCTTATTTAAAAATATGAACCTAAATCTAAAAGTGTGTATTTGCAAGCCTATAATTGGACAAAATCTATACTATCTAGGTTTGAAATACACTTCTCCAACTTATGCCATGGAAATGATGACCTTAGTGCCTGTTATCACTTTTATAATGGATATAATCTTAAGGTTATCACATAATTCAAACTAAATATACATACCTTCTACAATAGTAGGTTTGCAATCTATGTAACTTACTATTATATAATTGGGATTGATGTGTGAAGTCTTAAATATGTTTTTTTATTGGAACTCATTAATATCCATTAATCATAGGAAACTATAATATATAAATGGGTATAATAAAAAGGGTAAGTAGTTGGCATTCACAATTCTATTTCCATGTCAAATAAAAAAGGATACTTAATATAATAAAACTACCAATTACTTATACAATCTAGAAAAAATATACTTTCATCATAAAATAAGAAAGTTAGACATAAATTATAGTCCCAAAAATGGTAGAGGTGAATCATCTTGAGATGGTTAAGTACTCTAAGAAGAGGGTTCAATTTAAGGAGGATTAGGTGTTAGTCACCCATTTTAAATGGTTTTAGGAGTTAAAGAGAGTGTAATACCCCAACCAAAAGCGCAACAATGTATAATCCCCAACCAGTTTACTACCCTGCATAAGAAAAATCCATCGAGATAAACCCATAGAAGACTTCTTGCTCGGTGATGGAATTTATCCACTCAACTAAGGATAATTAGAGGAGAATCACTTGAGGTAATGAGAATGGCTCTGTAGACATTTAGTTTCTAGTGGAGAAGTGTCATAGAAGGTTGGTTGGGAGAAACATGGTTCATTGGGTGAGGAGCACTTCCCTAATGGTTGAGAATATTTTATAGATGCTAAAAGTCGAGGGCCACCTTCTCGGTTTATGCTTTGAATAGACATAAAATTTGAATAAATAACAAGCATATTAACATTAACATAAAATTTCATAGAAAGATCTTCATTGTTTAAAAAAAAAAAACTAAATTTATAGAATTCTATTCCTGAAATAAAATGATGACTTTGAAGAAATTCCACAAGTAGGTAATGTACATGGAGGCCACTAAACTTTGACTCCAAAGAAAGCCATGCACCAATTGATTGGCTCTAGGTGAAAAAGTTAGAATATGATATAAATCCATTCATAGTTAATCTAAGCTCTCAAACAAGTTTAAAAATGATGTTGAAAGGCTTCAAGTCAAGAGCAAGCTAGGTACTTGAGGTTAAAAATTCTAACGTTGTTGAAACACTCCCAAAGAGGATGATCTTGATAAACCAAACACCAAAAAAATGAGTAAGTTTGGGTTTAAGCTTTGCATTATAAATATTATTGAGTTTGGAAAGACATGTTTTGGGTGAGGAAGATATATTCCATCTCATATTAAGTTTATACAAATCTAAAAATGGATTCATGATTGTGTAAAGGAGATTAAGAGAGTAATTTCTGAAGGCAGTATTATAATTCTGCCACTAATCCTTCGACCATATAAGTGGAAGTTGTATATCCATCTTATGAAGTGTAAAATTGGGCATAAATTCTTGAATATACAAAATAAAAGGTAAGTTTGTATTATGAAGTTTATATTTGGATTTCAAAGGGAGCCACAAGATCTAATCCTGAATGAAAACCAAAACCTAAATAGTGTAATTTTATTTTTTGAAAAGTTAAAAGAGTTTTTATGCTTAGCATATTTTCTAGAAGGAAGTTAGATTTGATCATAATAGGGTACCACTAGAGACTGTGGTCATTAAAATAGAGATTAGTGTGAAATCCATCATTGATCTATTTTTTAAAAAAAAGATTCACTAATTCAAAAACTTTTCATGTATTTTTAGTCATAAAGGACCTTTCTATCTTGACAAGGATAGATAATTAAAAAAAGGTGCAATTCAATATATTTTAAAATATGTTTAGGTTTTTAAAGTGTTGTAGATCATTGACAAACCTGATTTGGTCTGGGTTCCATAGGTGTTGTTGATCATCAATACACCCGACTAGGTCTTGATTATTGAGGTGCTAAAATATGTTGATGAGATCTATATTCTTTGGTTTCATAGGCACTCGTACTATCCAATAGGCACAATAGAGTTTGTGTATATTGTTAAGGTGCCCAAAATGTTTAAAAATCTCAACAAAGTTAGAGTATGTAAGATATCATGGGTACCCAAATTACTCAATGGAACCAACATGGTCTATGCAGAGTAGTAAACATGATTTTTAAATTTTTCATGGAGTTCACAATTCCAATAGGGTCTAACATGGAAGTTAGAATTCCAAGACTCATTAGGGAATGTGAAGGTCCAGCCCATTCCCTCATTTAAATTATAAATTATCATTTATGGGAAGAGGATGGGATTTTATACTTATTATTTTGGGATATAAAAAATTCTAGATGAACTAACTAATGATATATTTTAATGCATTTTGTTCTTCATGTTAGTATTATATAGCATGTAAGGCTTGTAGAGGATGATGTGTGCATTTCTCCTAAAGATTGGAATGTCTTCCAATAAATGAAGAGACTATTTCATTTGTGTTAAGGGTCTGCAAGTGTATTTATGAGTTGGCCCTTCATATTTTTTAACCCTAAAATCTAGATATGGGGAATCTATGGTTAACATGGTAAGAGATAACCTAGGGCACAAAGATGGTAGACTATCTCTAAATTAGGACAATTATTTTTTAAAATCATATAAAACATATACTAAACTTATTATGCTAAGATGCTAAAGATAGAAGCTACAACTATGCTAATTATTACAAGATAATGAAAATAAGATACTTGGTTTTAATGCTAATACATATCTAGATCTAGAATAGGTAATAAGTAGGCTAGATCTAGATTTAGGATCAATTGTTTGATTTTGGAAATTATATATCTATAGTCACAAAAATTTGTGTTGACCTGGGATGGTTATGTTGATGCTTATGTCTAACTCAAATACATGTGTCCATTAAAAAATACCTATTTAAACTAGATGCAATAACCTGAATGATTCTAGGTTATATTTTTTATTCACTCTAGTGCATTCATATTTAGGTCAAGGACTGTCACTCCTTATCAAATAATAAAACCCTAGTTATTCATATTTATAGTGGTTGTGGGAAAAATGGGTTAGTGTGCACATGATGTCAAGTTTCCAAAAAGACCCCTTTGTTAATGAGCACTACCTAAATATCCAATACTCTGAAGAGGGCCTCAACCTTATGTATTTCTCCCCTAAACATTATCTTGTGTGTGAATCATGCAATGTGTGACAAGGAATTATAAAAAGACCTAACTTGTAACTTGGTTAGTGTGGCTCAAAGAGTACTCTTTCAGTACTTCAAACATGTAGCTATGTTGTCCCTATAGATGATATGGAAATAAGATAAAATAGGAAAGTTTTTCCCACTTGAATGTTTGATTGATTTTTTTTAGTAAATTACCTTGGTCTTTTCTAGGTAAAGAATGAATGAGGGTTGATAATATATATATATATATATATATATGTATATATATATATATATGTATGTATATATATATATATATGTATGTATATATATATATATATATGTATGTATATATATATGTATGTATATATATATGTATGTATCTATATATGTATATATATATATGTATATGTATATATATATATGTATATGTATATATATATGTATATATATATATATATATATATATATATATGTATATATATATATCCCTTTAGAGAATATCTCACATTAAAGCACTTAAACAGACCTTTAGGATACATTTTATTTCTAAATTAGATGACTTTAGGGCATTGGACACTTATGTTAGAATAGGATACTTACATTGACATAAGCGTCTGACTGGGACACAAGTGTTTGGGTAATTAGAAAATAGGTGCAAGTCCAAAACTTGAAAAGATGGAAGATAAGCATGTTTATAGCATTTTGAGAAAGATAGAAGGCTTGGGTCATTAAAATGACATTGGTCAAACTAAGAAATAAGCAATTAGGTACATAGAAATAGAGTATATGAACCTTTTGGTAGTGGGAAAGGTCTAGAAGTTGAAGTTATATCCATGATATGTATTTTCCAAGTGTAAAACACTAAGGTAATATATAATTCAAAAATATTGTTTACATTCCCCCCTCCCCCATAATCTAGTAATGAACTTCCTAGTTTAAATAAAAATAAATGTGTACCTAGGTGTGTATAACACACCTTATTTTTAATTTTCCAACTTGAGTGCTTTATTAGTGACTAACCTACAACCAAGAACATGTTACAATATATAACAAGTTCATATAATATGAAATTGAAAGTATTGAAATTTAAAGAGAGAAAGGTTTAGGAGTACACCTATGTATCCATGTAACTATTTTCCATTTTGGCAATTTAATTTGAAAATAAATATCATTATAAATCATTAGAGCCGATATTAGGACAATTATAAAATATAAAAAGTGCATATATCTAAGGCTATAAAGAGAGATTGAAGGACACATGCCCCCAACCTTGACTAAAAGGTGAGTTGCCACCTGACAATTAAGATTAACTCAATCGTACAACCCAATCATACTCATAACCTAGTGAGTGTGAGTGAACCAAGTCAATTCACACTATAAAAATGGTGAGGCTAGATGATGTAATCAGGTCCAACCTATGAAATTGGCACCATTGAGTGATTTAATCATCTCAACCATACCAAAAAATGAACTAACTATTATAATAGATTGACTCAATACAAACCATAAAATTCCAACCTAGTGGGTGATGATAGTCCTTAAAAATATTTGAAATCTAAGTTTGATTTAATTTTTTAATATTAGGCACATATTGCATAGCATATGCACCTTAGATCTGTCATTCTAAAACTATGTATAAAAATGGTACCTATGTACATAATTCTACCACAAATGTGTGTTTAAATCATATAACTATGTAATTTAGTGAATTTAAAAATGTGTATGTGCAAAAAACATGTTTACAAAACATACCCCCATTACGATCTAAAATTGAAACTAGTGTAAGTGTGGAGAACATGTTTCTAAAATGTTCCCCTCCTATAATATGAAACTAAAAACTAGTGTAGGTGTGGAGAACATGTGTCCAAAACATGCCCCCCACTATAATCTAAATCTTATAGTTGGTGTAAGTGCCAATGTGGAGAAATATGAAAATTGATATAAGTTTCAATGTGGATAATATGTTTCCAAAACATTCCCTCACTATAATTAGGGTATGTTGCATACTGAATAAATGTGGAGAACATGTTTCCAAAACATTCCCCTACTAAATATGAAAATATGAAAAATATGGATGGCATGTTTTCAGAGCATGTCCCCACTAAAAGTAAAAACTAATAGTTAGCATACCTCAAAAGGATAATATAACCATTTAAAGTGTGAATGTACCATGTAACATATAGAGGGAACATGTCTAGATAGATCTATCATTGAATAATGAAAAATGTGATCACACCAAGTCCTATGATGCATGATGTAGATCATGGAAACATCTAGATAGTAACAATACAAGATCAAAAAGTAATCAATCACACACATAAGAGCACTCAAAAAGTAAATCAAAAGACAAAGGTCTAAGAAGACTGCAAACAAGGGGCATGCCTGAATGCCACACAAGTGAAGGGAAATGACTTATTCAAATGTCCACGAAGTAAAGAATGACATATTAAAATGTTAACATGCAACAAATAATTACATATTCAAAGTCAAAGAGGAAAATAGAGGCATGGGGGATGTAAACAATGGATAATATTGAAATACTCAAACAAGCAAGATAATCACAAGGTCAGACACTCAGGGAAGTGCATAAAGGAAATAATAAATAACTAACATAAATATGTCATGCTAATCCCTAGACATATGTCTCAACAAAAAATTCAAGTACATAACATATCAAATACACTATGAAAGATATAAGTATGAATAAAAGCATGTGTAAGTACACATATGATCTCAAACATGATAATGTAAACTGACCATATAAGTATATAACCTTGATGTATCATGATAATAGAAGTGGATGCCCTCAACATCTTAGTGACATGAGTAGAGGAAAATACATCATCTAAAAGTGCATAGATCATGTATTTATGTATGCTTGTATCACAATCAAAATATGTGTGAAACATGTGTATATATGAATTAATGATATGTCCTCTACCAACATGGAACCAAAAACATGTATGCCAAGGAAATAATAGGATATGTAAATGCTAAAAATATTTTTAGATTTTTAAATTTTTTTTGTTATTTTTGGAATTTGTGAAAGGAAAATACTATCCTATTATCTCATCCAAAGGATTCTCATAGATATCTCCCCATTATGAACTTGGTGTAATGAATTTATGATACTATTGAGGAGTGTGCATAGGTTTAATATTTGGCATTACATGGTATGTTATGATTTTTTTACATATAATAACACTCTATGGTCATGAAGTATAAATAGTAGGAGTAGGGGTTTATGCAAACTAGTACTAAATGGTCTATGGTTTATTTGGAACCATAATAATAGGAACTTGTGTAGGTGTTATAGATATCTAAATATGGTGTGTAGTAGATGAGGATTTTATGGAACCCACTATGGCTCTTTGATACAATGGTATCTAAAGTACTAGTCACATGGTAATGGGAATTTCTTGTTACTTATCTTTTTATGAAAGTTTAACTGTATGAAGTCTGATAATTAATTTTATAGGTATAAAATTATCTTGTTTAATAAGATGTTCATATGGAATTCTATTAACATTAATTACCCAATTAGCATGAATGCATTTAACACACCCAAGCACTATAGAAGGTACTGCTCAAAGTGTATGTATCCAAGGTCATCCCAATAACATATCAAAGACACTCATTGAAGGTAAAACTGAGAAGGTAGTAGCCTCATGGGTGGGACCCACTTGTAAAGGTAAGTCAATCTCACCAAGAACCTATTATAAGGTCTGATGAAATGCTCTGCTTAATCTGGTTGAAGGATGTAAATCATGATTTATATAAACCAAATGCATAAGTAATTTCATAGTAAAAAGGTTATTACTTGAACCATTATCAATCATAACACCATGTATATGCTTGTGGTCAAGGTATACTATAATGAATAAGGAATGAATATCTAAGTCATCATCTATAATTTCACTATCATAAAAAGTAATAGAGGGTGTCTTAACCATAGGAGGTGTATGCCATGTATAGGTACCATTAATCCCATATAATGGGTGCTCATGATGATATGGAGAATGGTGTGAATTATATTCCATTTCAAATTCTCAATCCTTATTTTAATGATCTTTTAAAGGATTATTAAACATTTTTTATTTCTGGAGATCACTAGGTTGTGAACCTATTTCCTTTGAAGGATCATCAAATGTATTTTTTTGGTCATTTATGAGGTCTTGGATTTTATGATTAAAGGTAAAACATATGTTCTTAGAATTCCCAAGGCTTTGGTGATAATCATAAAAATCATTCACATCATACCCTTTGGGCAGAGTTCTACTCATATCAAATTATATAGGATGAGGGAGAGATATAATATGACACTCTACAAATCATGATTGTAATGAAGTGGGAGACTTAGGTAAGTGTTAAAATTATCTCCATGGTGTATTGGATAACACATGTTGATTATGTGGTTATGACTGTAGACATCCAATTCCTAACACCATTGTGTTGAAATTGTCAATCTTACTCAAAAATTGTGAAAACACACAATTTAAGCTAAAATCACTTAAATGTGCTAAATGGTTCAAGATTGTCATAGACAAGTGTTGATTTAGGCTAATGTATCCCTAAATATGGTAATTCATTTTATTTTATTATTGATTTTTTTTAATCATTTTGAGTCAAAATGATGAAAATACATTTTGGTACTCTAGATCACTCTTTTTTTCTAATTCAGAAGCACATGACACATGCATGTGTTATTTTGTGTTGACAACATCTTAAGTGAGATATTGATCCGTACATAATTAACATCATCTTATAATTCCACTCCAATAAAATTATGACCTAATAATATGACATTATAACCAGTTTGATTAATAATGTGCAACCAATTTCCAAAGAATTCCTTACAATTTGATTAATCTCACTTAAACAAATTAATTCAAATTAATATCTTAAGTGGAAAATCCATCAAATTTATTGAATATATTTTAGTTATAAATTGATTCTTAATATCTACATCATCAAATGACATCATTTGTGGGGTGGCATCCATAAGCCATAAATGCAACAAATATTAGGTTTAAGGCCTCCCAGGCCTCTTTAATGCCCCTTCCTTCCAAATATTTATGAGGGTATTTATGGATTAATTATACAAAATTAGATTAATTCATGGCCACATATCTTGATATCAAAATGGATGGTAATTCTTGATTTTAATCAATCTCAAAAATCTATAAATAGGAGGGCCAAAACCACCATTTTTAAGCTTCATTTTGTAAACTTATTATGTAGAATTCTCTCCACATACCATTTGTGTGTAGTTTTATAATGCTTAATTTTCAATATGATATATTCAAGGTAGGAATAACATTTATTCAAATATCATGAGCATAGTTTCATTGGTGATCAAGAGATGATGGAGGAACTTTGTATTACATCATTGATAAAGACTTGAGCACCAAATCAAGGAGAAAATCATGTTTTGAGATGCATTTGGGTGATGGGATGCTCTTGGGAAGGTATTGTATGTGATTTATTTCAATATTTATTAATTTTCATTTGTCCAACCCCATCAAAGGAGTTGACTTAGCTAGTTATGTTCTTATGCATTTTCTTGAGTTTTCTTAACTAATGCTTCATATAACTATCTTTGGATTATATATGTACATCTTGGCACACTCGGTGGGACCATGCATCCCATTCAAACAAAGATACTAACTTTTAAATCTTAGATTTCCTAAAAATTCCTTAAAAATCCTTAGAAATCAATTTTTTATCATTATTTTCCCATGTTTTTGATCTTTTATTGACACATAGTTTACATAGTGATCGACATCCTTTTTGTGTAGCCAACATCAGTTCTAGTGTAGGGCACAACATGATAGAAAAATTGGATTTTTTGGCTTCTTTTAAAGTTACAAGTTGATATTTTGGTTTTTTAAGTCTTTGGTCTAAACATTTTATTGTTGATCCAAAAGTTTTCTTTTGGAGATTTTATACTAACTTGGGATAACAAAAGTTTTTTGACAAATTTTTTTTGCCTAAGGTTTCAAGGTAATCAACGTCATTTTTTATCAATAAACATCAGTTATTTTATGACCATCATTGGTCTTGTTGCAACTGACATCAATCACTATTAACTAATGTTAGTATCTATGTAATAAAAATAGAGAATTTGAGAGTAAGTTTTTAAATCTTGTTTGTTTCATTGATAATTGTGATTCAAATAAAAAGAAAACCTCTAACATTTTTAGGTCACATTCTTGGAAAAATGTCAAATTTAAGCTTGATTAAGTCTTTAACTTCCCCTTTAGTGCTTAAAAGAAATCTAGATGCTTTTGTGATTGAGTTATTTTGTGAAAGTTTTTCAAAGTTTGCAATTAAAGCCAAGGGGCCAAGAACTTCACAAAAACTTCACTTTTGGTGCATAAAATAAACATTAAATTAACATGAAAATTCCTTGAAGTGTTTTGTTTATACTTTTTTTTTTGAAAATTAAGGATGCATGTATGCTCTCCCATGTCCCCTTTAGGGAACTTGGATTACTAAAAGTGCTTCTTCCTTGAAATTATGACTTGTCCAAGGCATGAAAAGAATGTTCTTAATGCTCTCCCCAAAACCTATATGTTTTGGGTGATCTAAACATAACCTCTAAAGTCGTTTCACTTGATCATTTATTTTATACAACTTGGCCTGTGAGTGAGAGTTCATATCCTCTTCATAAGTTCTTTAGGGAATCTTTGACCTAGGGTTTAATATCCCCAAATTATTTCAACCCCACTCCATGGAAAGGTATATAAATCAAGGCACATATATTATGAGTGCTAGGGGGTTGAGCAGCTAATCTCTCTAATCATAATGAAGACTTGAGTCAAGTCTGGTTAACTAGGGGATTCCAATAAGTAGTATACGGATGAAATCATTATACAAAGGAATATACCCTTACATAATAAGTTTATCAATATGAAATCAATTGATGTGAGGTATCTCTAGTGTTAATCACACTTGGGACTATCTAGATGATCAAAAATTTAAGTTTTATAATAACCCCACTTACCACATATATATTGTTGATGCAAAGCAAGTAGCCCAAAGTTATATATTACCATAAAATCTCTTGGGAGAAGGGGGGATGTAAAACCCCTAATACTTCATGCACTTTTATTTTTGGATTAACACTTAAAATCCTCTCAAGCGTACATATATATGAAATTTAACGATATGAAACAACTTTGTCAGTTTAGGGCTTTGGACATTATACTTAGTTGTATTTGTCTTTTCCTTTGCTTGTTTGGTCTTGATTTGAGTCTAAAAACTTGTTTTTATACCAAAACATCAACCAAACACATTTGTTGTCAATAATTTTATTTAAACAAGGAGGCATTATGCTGGTCAAATCCAAATCATCTTTTGCCATGTTCAAATCTTCATTTCAAACATTGTGTTTGTATTATCTATACAACATTGTTATGATGCCTATTTGAGTCTAAAACATTTTCCAAAAATATTTAGGTCCTTAAAATTTTAATTCAAATTCAAAATATCACCTTTCTAAGTTATGGGCAAAGGTGTTAATTGGTTTAACATTTACACTTGGTTTGAGTCAACTTGGGTAGGATTCCCTGTTTGGGTTGAAAGTCATTTTATAAACTCATCATCATCTAATTATTATGAACTTAGGTTATCTATCATATTACTCATGCTTTAATTTCTAGAACACATTTTATTCTACCTCCTATTCCCATGTGGTGGCATTGTGCTACCCATTTGGTTTCATTTTTATACTTAGGAATTATTACATGTTTTCACATCTTGAGTTTCTTAGTTCATATTGTTACCTTCCTAATCCTAAGGACTCTCTTCTAGTTTTCTAGTAGCAACTCATCAAAATTTAAATAAATTTTATAGTATTAATGTATCTTTAAACCTACATTTGGTGTACTAGTTTACACTATAGATTTTTGATTTATCATACCCTCTTCTAATTTAATGATTTAAACCCACCACAGTTGAGTAAATTTGTAAACCATTTCTTCTAGTTGTGTGGTACTATGCTACCTTCTCTTTATTATACACTCTTTTTCCTTGTCACTTATTTGGAGAAAATCAAAACACACCTTGTTAACATTTTAAAAACATTTTCCAAATCTTAGAAAACATAGAGAATAACCTTTTAGACATGATGCAAAGGTACACTTGTAGTAGGGTACATTATGACCCTATATATGAGGAAGAACACTTTTATGATGGAAAAGATAATTCTATGGTATTTGAGGACATTCCCATGACTATAGGATCTGAATAAGATTACTTTGAACATCAACCCCTAGAGGACAAAGATGAAACACTCCTAAGGTTAATTAAATATAGTGTTAGATTACCATCAGACTTTTCTATGTAATAATTGGATACCTTGGTTAGTGTAGAAGAATAACAATGAGAACAATCCCTCATACATATTATAAAAAAAAAACATTGCTTCTTCTAATAAAGGAAATGAAGTGCTCATAGAGTCAACACATTATAATCAAGATCTTTTTACCAAGATTAATAAGATAAGTCAATGATATGCATACCAACTCATCACAAACTTGACAAACTCTTTAGTTACTACTTCAAAACACAATGATGCTTCCAAGGAGAAAGGTAGTGTGGTTAAACTAACACAACACACATTAATTAAGAACACACCTAAAATGGATAAAGATGTCTCAATTTAATAACCTAAGTCTAAATAGGTTCTACAACATACTTTGCTAGATATGGAACATACATTTTTCAATCAATAAGAACCTCTAATTTCTTCATAGAATTAGGGACCAAAAAATTCAGTGCATATTGAGGAAAATGTTCAAAAAAATTTGGCTAGTTCTTCTCAACCTATGCATACTTTGGTTAATAGACTACAGACTCCCGAAAACTAAAAAACACTTATAGTTCAAGGTGACTAATTTTAGGGAATGTTTATCGACCCAAAAATCAAAGGATTACTTACTCAATTCAATGAGTGAATCAAAAAAAATTATAGATCATAGGGTGTATATCCCTAATAGATCCATTCAATAGGGGCACATACCACCCCAACAAAATTACATTCCACCTACCAATGCCCTGAATATGAAAGAGTGGAATTCAATGAAAGAAATTGTGTCATGATTGGAGATAGGAAATAGAATTAGGAAATACAAATTTGATATGTTCACATCCATTTGATTTGAGTATTCTCTAAGTCCCTTTTCTACCTCATTTTGAGGCATCCAAAATCAAAAAATAAAAAGTAAAGGGTAACCCTCATGAACACATTTAGGCATTTTTTTATTATGCCAAGAGGTAGTTTATAAGAACATTTATTTGCATTATTTGTTTCTATGAAGTTTAGAGGGACAAGATTTAGACTAACTTCTTAAGTTACCCAATGGATCAGTTTCAAATTGGAATGATCTATCTTAAAAATATTTCAATCATTTCTCATACAACATTGAACATAAATTGACCATTGTTGACTTTTGCAAAGCCAAACAAAAATATGGAGAATGTTTCACATCATATCTACAATGATGGAGAGCATTAACTAGATGTTTTTTACATAATATGTTGGACAAATAGTTGGTAGATATTTTTTCATAGAACCTACATCTTGAGGTGGTGCACAATCTATAACTTGATTGCATAAACACATTTGAATAAATTATAGACAAAAGTGTACAAATTGAGAAGGTGTTTATTGTTAAGGGCCTTGTTAAGATTTATTCATAGGGTCAAACATCAAATCAGACCTAATATCCTAGTCAAACTATTGTAATAGAGAAACCTAAGGGATTCAATAAGAATAAGAACATGGTTAGAAATTGAGTAACTAAATCAAGACACGTACAAATAGTTTAGGCTCTACAATCTCCCAACATATAATTAGATCTACCTATTCCACCAAATGATTTGTAAAGAGTCCCTCCATGAAGGTTATTCAACAACAACTTCAAAGTCTTTAGCAAATTGGGAGATCTTGTGGAGCTAGTGTTCCAAAATCTCTTAACAACTAATTTTATTGTATGGCCTATACTAAGGCCATTTCTTGAGGATCAACGCAAACCTAATTAGTATTAGGTGAATGAATTTTTCAACTTTCATCATGTTTTTCATCACGGTGCTTATAATTATGCTTAATTTTGACACCTTATTAAATAATTAATTGAAATTGGTTAAGCTTAGATCAAACTTACTGTATAAGACACTAATCAAGATATGGGAATCTACAAAGATCCATTTCCTTGACATAATCAACAACTATCAAGGAACAATCAGAACTAAGGATAAAATCAAAATCAAGGTCAAAATCATAATCAACATGATCATAATTAGGATCATAATACCCATGCTAATAACCTAGGTTACAACAACATGCCTTACGACTATAATAATACTATGGGATGCATTTTTGTAAACCACATTGCCATTGTTATTATTAAATCCCATAAACCATCTCATACTCCTCAAAGTAATGAACCCATTTTTATAGGGTCAACACCCTCTCCCTTGAGTAATTCCACATCAATTTCATGTAATTTTATTGTTCCTCTATTTACATGGGTTAGTATTTATAGACCTCACCTTTCTTATAATTATAATGGCTCCTCATCGACTTGAAATTGCTCTAATGTAACTAGACACCTGAGAGTCACTCTCCAAGGCCCTTTGCCTTCATCTTATAATTATAATGGCTCCTTACCACCTTTAGATTGAATAATCACACCTAGATGATCATAAGTTATCCTTTAATTCCCTATGCCCTCTTCTTCTGCTAAAACAAATATAAACATTATGACTTCAAGTTCAAAGCCAAACACTATGCTAGCCAAGGTTAAACAATATCATCCTATTATTGAAAAGCCTTATAGTTTATTGGACCAATTGAGTAAAACCCTATGTAGATTTATATTTTAGATCTTTTGTGTACGTCTAAATTCCATAGAACTATTTTGAATGACCTTTTACAACAATCCACTATTCCCCAAGATATTAATCTTAAATAGCTCTAAAAAATTGTAGGACATTTGTATTCATTCTGACAGCTCACATTTGATCAAAAAGAAATTTCCACTCTTGGTCTAAGCCATAATAACCCCTTATATATTGAGGTCATCATTGAAAACCATAAGATCAAATGGGTTCTTATAGATAATGGTTCAGGGCTGAACATAGTGTCCCTCAAATTGGTACAGAGATTGGGATACACTATGAAGGAAATTCAACTAGAGATGATCACCATAAAGGCTTATGATAATACTAAAAGGGAATCCTCCAGTATTATTTATTTGCCAATCATTTTTGGGTCTGTGTCCCATCACATATTGTTACATATTATGGATATTGAGTTTCCTTATAACATAATTCTTGGTCATCTATGGATCCATGAAGTATAGGTCATTCCATCCACCTTACATTAGTGCCTTAAGTTTCCCCATGATGGGATTGAGGCCACTATTCTTACTGATCTACAACCTTATCAGTATTGAAAAAATTTAGAGGTTGAGTTTTGTAATTATAACTATTGTCCAAGTTCCAAATTCATTGAAAAGAATAAAAAAGAAATAGTTTTGCATCCACCAAAATCTAAATATATCAACCCTAATAGCCTCACATCCACTTTGGCTGATCCATGTCACACAACTCTTGTAAAACAAGTTGTTATAGAAGATGTGGGCATTTCCACATACTATCTTAAGGATGCCTTCCATATTTCTAAGTTTATAAAGTCTCCTAAAATATTTGGTAAACCCAAACCTTCTAAAATACCTAACAAACCCAATTTGATTTGGAAATAAAAGAAAGAAACATAAAGACCATAGATGGTATTTGTACCTACTACTTTGCCAAAATAGGATCGAGAGAACTTCACTAAAGGAGATTGGTTATATTTTGATGACATTATTGATTTTTTTAGAATATAAAATATACTATTCATAATAGGATCATGGGAAATTTTGATTATATAGGAAAAGGCCTTGGCCCATGAGCACAAGTAATCCTAGAACCTTTATCAGCTGATATACCTAATTGAATCACAATCTTGAATTTATAACACCTAGGGGTGACCTCATGACTTTTGATAGTGATTATTCTAAATCAACTAGAAACAACACTCGTGGTAGTGATGTAATATCCCATTATATCCTTTTTGATGAGCTTGTTAACATATATTTATTTGATTCAAATTCCATTATGACCATAACACCTCATTGTTCCCTATGCATTTTCCATCTCAAACTCATTGATTGGGACCAAAAAATTTTGGTCATATGCCTTGATGAATTATAGAATGAAGAATAAATTCCAAAGTATATGGGCCTCAAAGATGGATTTCCCATTGGTGATCATAATCAAGGCTTTGATTTTTCTTTAGATCCTTCTACTTAATTTGGAGAGTAGACAAAATTTATTTGTAATGAAGAAGATAAAACATCGAGATCTTTGGGTGAAAACCTATTTGAGGTGTTCTTAGTTAGGGAAAAAGTAAAGAAAAAGACAAACCCTTGAGTAAAAACTTGTTTTAGGTACTCTTGGAAGGGAAATTTTGCTCATCCCCAAAGGATGTTCAAGGTCCATCATGTCCTAGATCCATATTCAATACTATCATCATGCTAGAACAACAAGTATTTAAGTATCTTGATCTTGAATTTATTAAGATTTTTTCTAGTTGGCCATTACCTAATTTGGTGGATTCAAATTCATCACATTATCTATATTTTTGGGAGGAACAATAATAAATATTAGTAGAACAAGATGATCATGGTCACACATTGCCTACTATTTTAGAAGATGGTTCTACACTCCTTGCATAAAACATTGGTTAAGTGAACCTAGGAACATATGATGATCCCAAAATTGTTTACCTTGGAGCTTTCCTTACTGAATTAGAGCAAGAACACATTATATCCATTTTGATGGATTTATTTGATATTATTGCATGGGAATATTTAGACATGCTAAGATTAGATCCTCATTTGGTTGTTCATCACCTTGTTGTCCATATAAATGCTAATCAGTCAAATAGAAATTGAGAAAGATGCATTCATACATTACTTTATTGGTAAAAGCCAAATTGGAGAAATTATTGGGATTAGATTCATTTGACAACTTGATTATTCTGAATGGATATCAAACATAGTTCCAGTAAGTAAAAATCCATAGGGTATATGCCTTTATACTTATTTTAGAGATATCAACAAAGCATGCCCTAAAGATGATTTTACTTTATGTAACATTGACATGATTATCGATTTTACTTTTGAGTATGAGATGTTTCCCCTTATAGATGGATTTTCTGGATACAATTAGATCAAGATAGCCCAAGAAGATCATTATACTATCAAGTCATGTCATTTGGATTGAAGGAAATTGGAACAACTTATCAACATGCCATGACTGTCATATTCTATGACATGATGCATGATATTTTTGATGACTATGCTGATGACATCCTCACTAAATCAAGAATATGTTTTAGACATCCTAATGTTCTATAGATAATCTTTAAGAGACTTCATGAGTACAAGGTTTATTTGAATCCTAAGAAGTGTGTCTTTGGCATCACTTCAAGACAATTACTAGGGTTTATTTTATCATAAAGAGGGATCAAAGTCAACCTTTATAAGGTTAAGTCCATTATTAAAATGCCTCCACATTTGAATCTTAAACAACTCTAAAGCCTATAAAGAAAGATCTAATTTATCCATAGGTTCATTTCATAATTGGTAGATAAGTGCCACCCATTTACACATATACTAAAGAAATGGGTCATATTTAAATGGGATCAAGAGTGTTAATTAGAATTTATGAAGATCATATCATATTTGGCCAACCTACTAGTTTTTAGATTGCCAACACCTAAACAACCATTGCTTCTTTACATTTCAACAACTGAGCATGCACTAGGGGCACTTTTGGCCCCACATGATGATCAAGGTAAAGAAAATGTAGTTTATTATTTGAGCCACACATTAGTGTCTTATGAAAATAATTATATTCCTATTGAGAAGGTGTTTTTAGCTATGGTGTTCACTTCCTAGAAGTAGTGACATTATATGTTGAATAACCAAACAATTATTATTGCTAAGGTGGATATTCTAAATAATTTATTATACAAAGCAAATCTCATAAGAGGTATGGCCAAATGGGTCATGATATTAAGTGAATTTAGTTTTAAGTATCAAAATAAAAAATTTATCAAGGGGTAGGTTATTATTGATCAACTTATAGAAGCCCCTATTATTGACACTCAACCACTCATATTCAAATTTCTATATGATTCTATTATGATAGTAGAAGAACTACAACATGACCCTAAGCAATGGAAACTATATTTTATTTGTTACTTCAATTCTCAAAGATATGGGGTAGGCATATTGTTGATTACAAAACAAGGGGGTTTGATTCCTACAATGTTTCATATCAATTTTAATTATACTAATAATATGGCTGAGTATGAGGCACTTGTTGTAAGACTTCATCTTGCAGTAAAATGATATATTTAGTATTTAATGGTCTATGGGGATTCCCAATTGATTATCAATCAAACCACACATCAATATCAAACTAGAGATGAAAATATTTTACCTTACAAGCACATTGTAGATAATCTCAAGGCTCATTTTAAATCTTTGTAGTTTGAATAAGTACCAAGTGCCAATAACAAATCTGCTAATGCAATGGTAACAATTGGGTCCATGATACATATTGATATTAGTGTGTAATGAAATTAATTATATGTTCACATAGAATAACTATATATCACCTAGAATTAGAAAAGATAAGAGATCACACATCAATAATTGATAGTAGAGCAGAATACTAGATGATATAATAGAGCACCTTCGAGGAGACAACCTCCACAATAATGTAATAAGAGTAGAATAATTAATATGATCCTTGAAGACTAACCACTAACTCCTTTTTATATTCTACTTAGACATGGTTATTACATAGGCCAACCTAATTAAAAACATAGATAAATGTAATAAGAATATAAAAGAGGAATGCAAGTCATAAATCAACCACACATATCCCTAGACATGTCAAAGGTTAAGGGCATAACATGCCCCTCACCTTCAAAACAACATTTCCCTTAATGTTAAATCAACTGTGGATGTTTCTATATAAAGTATTCATCCTTGTAGGTGGCATCTTCACATGGAAAATTCTTCCATTTGATTAGGTACTCCTTAATTACTCTAGATTGTAGCTGCATAGTGTGCATTTGATTGATTGCCTCAGGATCAATAATAACTCTTCCTTCCTCATCTATTTATGGTCACTTAGTTTGAGTAGAAAATCTATGTTTGATGACTTTCTTTAGGCATGATACATGAAATACTATATGTATGTGAGTGGATGAAGGAAACTCTAACTTGTAGGCCACATAATAATTTTTTGCAATATTTGATAAGGCCCATAATACTTAGGGAATAACTTGTTATCATTTTTATGTTGTTTCAGGGACATCTAATTACAAGATATAAAAAAATAAAGAACTAATAACTAATTTTAAAACTCCTCTCACTCCTATTTTAATCTACCTACTGATTCATATGATTTTGGGCCATGGCTAAATTTTAATGCAAACTTGCAAGGACCTCCTATTGATGGTGAATATGTTCCTCAATTGAACGAACCTTAGGATGGACTTCAACATTTATGTGATGGATGGAGGGTGGTATCTATATAAGGACACAAAGGGATACATTTTGGAAGAACTAAGAATAGAAGTATTATACCACCATTTAGCAAGTGGTAACCAATGAACCCATTTGTCCTATTTATCAAAAATAAAATAGCAGAGATACCCTTCTAGACATTTGTTGAATACCTCAGTTTGTCCATATAATTGAGGATTATAGGATGATCTATGATCCAACTTGGTGCCCAAACATGCAAATAATTCAGTCCAAAAGTTACTAATGAAAATAGGATCTCTATCAATCATAATGATCTTAGGGGTACCATGTAGTTTTTGAACTATATTAAGAAAATTAGAAGCTAATGTACTAGAAAAAAATGGTTGTGATAAAGAACAAAAATGAACATAATAAATGAGGTGATACATAATAATAATGATAAAATTTTGACCATCAAATCTTGGTAACCTTTTAATGAAATCCATAGACACCTCTTCCCAATGCTAGATAGGGATGGATAAAGGCTGTAAAAGACCAAGGGTTTTGATGGTCTCACCTTTATTTTGTTGATAAATCATATATTCAGCTACATATTTTTGGGCATCCCCCTTGAGTCCTTCCAAAAAAAAAATCTTGATTCTATGATAGGTTTTAAAAAATCTTGAATGACCCTCAAGTGGATTTGTGTGAAGTTCTTAAAGGATTTTTTGTTTGAGAAGATAATTCTTTCATAGGTATAATCTATCTTTATACCATAATGTATTACCCTTCCATGTGAATTTTTCAAATCCATTGAAACCTTGATGAAGATTTTAAATCAAATCATATTTAGTAATATCACTTTCCCATTCTGATCTTACTTCCTCTAGCTAATCTACCTACCAAATAGTCATGGCACATAGAAATGCCTCAACTGATTCATCCCTCCTAGATAGTGCATCTACCACCACATTTTCCTTGCCCTTCTTATAGAATATTTCAAAATCATAGCCTAACATCTTAGTTACCCATTTTTATTATTATTCTAATGATAACCATTATTCATAATAATATTTAAAACTATCATGATTAGTCTTAACCTAAAAGTGATGACCCATCAAATAAGATCTCCATTATTTAACTACATGTAGAATGGCCATAATTTCCTTCTCATAGATGGGATTGAGCTAATTTTTACCCTTTAGTTGGTGAATTTTAAATTTAAGTGGTTTTCCTTCTTGAATGAGTACAAAAACCATATGATATCCAGATGCATCACATTCAACCATAAAAGTCATAGAAAAATCAAGAGTAGTCAGCACTAGATTAGAGCACATAACTAGTTTTAATTGTTCAAATGCCTTGGTAGCTATATCAGTTCACTAGAAGGAGTCTTTATTCAACAAAGAGGTGAGTGGCATTGCAATACTACCATAATTTTTGACAAACCTATGATAGTAACCATTTAGCCCCGAAAATCCCCTTAGTTGCTTAAGGGTCTTAGGAATTGATTAATCCACCATTGCTTGGATTTTTTTTAGGATCCACTTTCACTCCTTCATTTTAAACCATATGACCCAAATAATCAACCTCAAGAGCTCTAAAAGTAAATTTGGAAGGTTTGTAATACAATGGATATTGTTCCAAAATTGAGCGTACCTATTTCACATGCTGTAAATGGTCATCCCAAATTTTAAAGTAAATGAGAATATCATAAAAAAACACAAAAAAAATTTCCTCAAAAATGGCCTAAAAATAGTATTCATCAAAATTTTAAAGGTGGATGGTGTATTTTTTAGACCAAAATGCATAACCATAAACTCATAATGGCCCTCATGAGTTCTAAAAGCTTTTTTAGGTATGTCTTCATCATGGATCCAAATTTGATGATACCCAGAATGTAAATCTAACTTGGTAAGATAAAGAGCACCCTTAAATTCATCTATAAAATCATAAATGATAGGAATAGGAAACTTATATTTGATAGTGTACTTTTTTATCTCTATATAGTTAGGGCACATCCTCCAAGTTTCATCTTTATTTCTCACCATGACAACTAGCAAAGAATATTCATTTTGACTATGGTGAATGATTCCTACATCTAACATCTCCTATACCATCTATTCAATTTTAATTTTATGGGCATAGGGATACATTTATGGCCTGATGTTGGGTGGTGTACTACCAATAATAAGTTTGATGGTAGAATCATGCATGTGGTTGGGTGGAAGTCCTTTTGTCATGTCACCAAAAACAAGATAATGGGCATCAATCATTTATTGTAGATCAAGAGGTGTAAATGGCTGAGTTGGTTGGATTTCAATAGAAAATAAGTGAGCCATAAACCCTTTAGCACCATTTTAGATAATCTTAGTCATTTTATGGGAGCTAATAAGTTGTGGAGATTTATCCCTTAATTCCCTTAGCTCAAATGTCCTTCCCTTAGAATAAAAGTGCAATAATAATTCCTAGAAATTCATCTCAATAGTACCCATAGTGGTGAGCTACTATACTCCCAGAATAATGTTGGCTCCACCTGTGGGAATATAAAACATAAGAGAATCTAATAGTTATTCTCCAAAGGCCAACTTAATACTATGTCATTTTATTGAATAGCTGATAGTACCACCATCTACAATCATGACTTGAAATTCTAGATCAGGATAACTGAAATATTTCAAATGAGCAACCAACTTACTATTGATGAAGTTGTGTGTGCTCCCAAAATAAATCAATATAGTGACCTTGCATTTCTTAATGAAACCCACCACCTTAAGAGTTTGGGGAGTAGTAATACCTGAAAGGGCATGATAGGAAATAATAGGCTGAGAGTCTTCAGATTCTTCCTCAAGTCTTTCTGCATCTTCACCAATTACCTCATCATCTCCATCCTCATTGACACCTTCAATGTAAAATAACTTATTTTCAGCATAATGATGCCCTTTTCTCTATTTATTGTCGCAACCATAACACAACCCTTTTACTCACTTATACTCAATTTCTTGAGGTGTCAATCTGGTGGGTTGAGGAAATGATGGTGCTAAAAAGGTGTGATTATGACTAGTAGTGAAATTTTTTCATTTGACCATCTTTTTTTCCTCTACCATGCATGTCCTTAGGATATATTTTGATATAGATGATGGATTAAAAATCTAAACCTCCAATTGGATGTTATCTTTTATTCCACCTAGAAAAATATTAGTCAAATTTACCTCAGTGATATCTTCCACTTGTAAGGATAAATACTAAAATTGATGAATATAATCCTTCATAGTTCCTATTTGATGTAGTTTAGATAACTAGCTAAAGTAGTTCTTAGATAAATTATTTTGATAATGATTCAATAACTCATTAGTGAAAATAGACCATGTAACAAGAGCACCATTCTTTTTATTTTGAGCACACAACTAGTGATACCAAATGAATTGATCAGGTTCTAGATACAAAGACACCACTATCACCTTTTAAGAACTAAGACTTTGGTGCAGATAAAATAAATTCTCAATTTGGGTAATCCAAATGAGAGGATCCTTACCATCAAAATTACACATGTCTCCTTTTGGCAACATTGGCTTCACACCAGGATTGGAGCTATTAGTGTTGAGAGGAGGATCCAAATAATGAAGTAGAGGGTTTTTTGACTGTAACTAAGATGAAATGGTAGCCAATTGCATAGTGATATGATGTAATTGAATTTCACCCCATTAATCTATCCATGCACCCTTAAAACATTAGTTTAAACTGCAACAAAGTCATCCTATTATACCAATCCCTTTATGTTAGCCTAAAGTTGAGAAATAATTAGATCTAAAGTTCTATATTTCATGTCATCCCTAGAAGGAGTCTTAGGTGTTTATTTACCCTATTTTTTCCTAGAGTAGTAGGACCCTCCATGCACAAACCTTAGGAGGTTCTTTTCCCCCAAAAAAGTGTACCAAGAGATGGTACCATTATGATCACCTCACCAAGATGAATCAAATGACTGCTTTTATGTACTAGGGTGAAAAATTTTGGCACCAAAAAAGTGCACCAATAGAATATACCATTAGGATCATCCCATCAAGATGAATCCAATGACTGTAAATGTGTAAATGGAAATTTTTTTCCAGACTTTGTTTAATTAGTTTTTTCAAAAAGGAATTTTGAACAATATTGCATTGACAAAAAAAATAGTAATTCTCATATTTCAAGTTATGTTTTTTTGCTCCTTCTGATTACAAAAGTTTTGCCTCACCAGATCCAAAAAAATTCCATAGGAAACTTTCCTAAATCAAAGAACTGATACCACTTAGAATGAAATTATTTAGATGTTCACACATAATAATTATATATCACATAAAATAAGTAAAGATAAGAGATCACAAAATAATAATTGACAACAGAGTAGAATAATAGATAGTATAGTAGAACCACTTTGAGGGAACAACTTACACAACAATGCAATAAGAGAAAAATACTTAATATTATTATCAAAGACTAACTACTACCTCCTACATATAGTCTACTTAGCCATGGTTATTCCATTAAACAACCTAACTAAGAACAAAGAGAAATTTAAAAAGAATATAAAAGAGGTATGTAAGCTACAAGTCGGCCACACATATCCCTAGACATGCCAAATGTTAAGGGCATAGCATAGTGCTACAGAGTATCAATTTATAGTCCTAATCCCACACCTAAAATACCTTTGTATTAAGATATTTCCACTTGAAATTTCTAAAAATCATTAGAAACTTTTCCTTCACCACATAGCCTATTATACACTCATTAGAAAAACACTTTATTGTAAAGGCTATGATGAAATGTTACTTCATTGTTTATCTTTGGAAGAATCCAAGTTAGCACTTAAAGAGGTTCATGAAGGAATGTGTGGGTTCCACACCAATAGTGTAGTCTTAGTTAAAAATCTCTTCAGAATAGGTTACTTTTGGCCCAAAATAGAGACATATGCTTACAATTATGTGAGGAAGTGTGTTCTTTGTCAATATCATAGAAATTTTATACACACACCTTCCTTACCACTAAAACCCAACATCTTTAGATGTCCATAAACATATTTTAACTACTATTAACTATTTTAATAAGTGTATTAAGGCCATTCCCTTAACTTACATAACTAGGAAGTAGATTTCCATGTTTATACATTACCATATCATCCATTAATTTGGTATCCCAATATGCATTATATTTGATAATGGTGGATATTTTATAAATAGAGATGTTAAATAAATTTATGAAAAATTCAAAATTGAACACAAGAAATCCACACCATATAATCCACAAGGAAATGGACAAACCAAAACATAAAAAAAAACCATTTTATCCATATTGATGAATATTATCAATGATGCTAGCCATAATTAACACTTGTAATTTTTCCTACATTATGGGCTTATCTGACTAGTCATCGAACCCCTATAGTAGCCACTCCATACTCCCTTGTTTATGGCATAAAATACATTATATTGATTGAGATCGAGCTAAATTCATTGTGAGTTTATTTGAATAATATTGAAGATGATGAGGATTATAAAATCTCTAAGTTTCAAGAACTATAACTTCTTGATGGCAAGCATTTGGTTATCCTAGAAAATTTGCGAGCCTATCAGAATAGATTACATAGAATCTACAAAAAGCACATTATCCCTCAGTAGTTTGATATTGATGATTTGGACTTGAAACAGAACTAGAAGAATATAAATGTTGAATGCAAGAAAAAAGGTAAGTTCTAACCCAATTGGCTCGGCCCATATGTTATCAGAACAAATTATGGATCAGGGGTATATAGATTGGCTATTTTAAGAGGTGAATAACTTCTAGATCCCATGAAAATTATACATCTTAAGATTTTTTACACTTAACAACATTAAACCATTATATATAAGACACCTTAATTTGGGGTAACTTGTGCTGAAGTTATTTTATCCTACCATTATATCCTCGAAGTCCCATTATGGACTATATTAATTTTTTTAATCTACCCTGGATCATTCTTATGAAAACCATATTATTTTTATGACTTTGGAAAGTTGAATATTTGGACTATAAAAAATTTGAATAATTTATATTTTAGGTGGAATAATTTTATACCACCTTGAACCATCCTCTTTTGGACCATATTCATTCTAGACCATTTTGTTAAGAACCACATTATTTTCATACCCTGGGCCATTGTAACCTGGACATCTTTTATCCCTTGACCAATTATAATCATGATAATGATTCATAGGAATTATGAACACATTCAATACTACTTCTAAAAATTATTTAAATGTGTAAAATATTTTATAGCTTCTTCTATATAAAAATGAAACATATACATCTTCAGTTCAAGATCTTTGCCTACTAGATGGTTCTTCAAAGTTATCTCATATTGTATACTATTATACTTGTTCTTTATTTGATATTTGATAGAAATTATTGTATTATTAGGATATAACTCTCACTTATTTATGAGCATGGGCCATCATAACTATATTTAGTTATTATTGGAACTCCTACTCCTAGATGAGCATCTCCTTGATTAACTGGTTCTTTGTTCTATTATTTATATCCATAGTGAACCATTGCAATCAAATTTAGTTTTTATTGGAAATTATACTCTTGGATGAGCATCTCCTTGATTAGTTGTTTCCATTTTCTAATATTTATATCCATAATGGGCTATTATATCTGGCTTTAGATATTATTAGAACTCCTACTCCTGGATGAGCATCTCCTTGATTAGTTGATTCCTTGTTTCATTGTTTATATCCATAATGGGTTGTTGTAGCTAAATTTTCATCAATATTGTTTTATTATCATCACTTTTATTCTATCCCATTTCTTGAGAGAAATAAATTTGTCTTGAAGTTCATGTTGGACCTTGCATCCATAGAACTATGTAGTCAGCATCCACTTGTCTCATACATCTGGAGTCAACTCAACCACCACATTTCTTTTATTTTTTCCTCTATTTTTTTATCTTGTTGTTTCCCTATCACTAAGGGGAGACATTTTTTCCTTTGTTCTTATTATTCTATTGTAGAAAGTAACACCTATACTACACATACATGAATAATTATTTTCAAACTGCACTAACATTGAGACTAACTATTGTTTGTGTGTGTTTATTTGATTTTTATTGGTGTTTTTTTGTGCTTTCTTGTTTCTCATTTTATTTCTTTCTCTTCCTTTGTTGTTTCTTCTTTATTATTTATTTTTTTGGTCTTTTGAGTTCCTATTTTATCTTGTTCTTTTGTTTTCTTTTCTAATTACATCTTGATAGTGTATATGGATCTTGATTATTCATATCTTGCCTTCATGTTGTTTATTAAGTTTTTATTGCTTTGATTTTATACATTATTGTTCCTACTTAAGTCTTGATTATTTATATCATGATTTTTAGTTAGGTTACATTTATGTAGTCTTTTTATTTATTTTTGTTTAAATGTAAATAATTGTAACTTTAGTATTTGTAGTTATTAACATTATCCTTAGTTATAAGTATTCACATTTGAACTGGCTCAGCACAATTTAGATGCAATGTTATTATAAGTTTTCTCATAATTATAATTCATATTTTCATTTTGATATGGTAAGCACCAATTGATTTGGATCCAAGTTTCAAAGTCAATAAACTCTAAAAATTAGTTCTCAATGCACTAATGAAACTAAATACCAATGTCTTATCATACCTAACTCTATGCAAGATGTGCATATCTTAGCATACATTATGAGTCTAATCAAATGGTGGTCCATTTTTATTCTATATTATTCATTTATCATTCTATTTGCTTGCACTTCTGGGTGAACTACATATGCTTAAGGTCTGTTTATACTATGTAAGCAGCACTTGGATATGTGATGTATCTTGGGTTAACTTGACCATCTCTTTCAACACTTTTTGCATCTTTGTATGCCTAATTTCTATGTATAGTTTAGTCATTAGACCATCTCATCTACATTTTTCCCCACTCAACTTTAATCTATTCATTAGGTTATATCCTTGAGCTATGCTTGCCAATTTTACCTATAGGGGCAAAACATATAAATCAATCACAAATCTAAATTAGCCCTACTGGGGAATAATTAATTATCAGTGATCAAAATCAACCCTATTGGGAAAAAATTGATTTATCTACCAATCAAAGTTTCTCTACTAAAACACATTATTATTTCCTTTTTCTGGAGCAATGCTACCCTATTTCTTCTAATTCCAAGCTCTATAGTCTTTTTCCCTCATTCTATAAATATTTTAGTGTGTAACTTATCTTGAGATTAATCATTCCCTAAGTGCATAGCTTTCACCCTAGCTTTGGGTGTGTTCAAAGTGTGTCACTTATATTTTTGGACTGTGTCCTCCCTATCCCCCCATACTTAAGGCCTATTATATTCTAATTATATTTTGATCATTAATAATCAATGCATGCAAGCATTATCTCATCTAGATTTAATCTATCTTATGGGTTAATCTCACTATCTCTCTTTTTGAGAGTCCATCCTTCTCTTGAGGGGCCATCATGGGTTATTTCCTTCCAACTTCTTATATAATTTTTTTTTTGAAATGATGTTGCTTCACCTAAATGTCTCTCTATGCCTTCTCAAATAGGGTTAAAATGTAGACATCCAATACCTAACACCATTGTGTTGAAATTGTCAATCTTACTTGAAATTTGTGAAAATGCACAATTTAAGCTAAAATCACTTAAATGTGTTAAATGGTTTGAGCTTGTCATATACAAGTTCTTATTTAGGCTAATGTATCCATAAAAGGGGCAATGCATTTTATGTGATTATTAATTTTTCTCAAATCATTTTGAGTCAAAATGATGAAAATGCATTTTGGTGCTTTGGATCACTTTTTTCTTCTAATTCAAAAGCACATGACATGTACATGTGTTATTTTCTGTCAATAATGTCCTAAATGGGATATTTGTATGTACACAACTAACATCATCTTATAATTCTACTCTAATCAAATTATGACCCAATAATATGACATTTTGACCAATTTGATTAATAGTGTGCAACCAATTTCTAAAGAATTACTTAAAAATTGATTAATCTCACTTAAGCAAATTAATTCAAATCCAAATCTTAAATATAAAATCCATGGAAGTTATTGAATATATTTTAGTTGGAAATTGATTCTTAATATTTTCATGATCAAATGACATCATTTATGGGGTGGCATCTATAAGCCATAAATGGAACAAATATCAGGTTTAAGGCCTCCCATGCCTCTTTAATTTCCCTTCCTTATAAATATTTGTGAGGGTATTTATATATTAATTATAAAAAATTGGATTAATTCATGACCACACATCTTAATCTCAAGATGGATGATCATGGTTGATTCTAAACAATCTCAAAAATGTATAAATAGGAGGGCCATGACCACCATTTAAGCTTCATTTGTGTAAACTTATTATGCATAATTCTCTCCACATGCCATATATGTGTAGTGTTATAATGCTTAATTTAAAATAGGATAGCTTCAAGATAGGCATAACATTGATTCAAATATCATGAGCCTTATTTCATTGGTGAGAAAAAGAAGATGGAGGAGCTTTGCCTTGCATCATTAACAAAGACTTGAGTACCAAATCAAGGGGAAAATCAAAATTTGAGACAAATTTGGGTAATGGGATGCTCTTGAGAAGGTATTGTATGTGTTTTAATTAAATATCTCTTAATTATCATTTACCCAACCCTATCAAAGGCATTGACTTAGCTAGTTATGTTCTTATGCATTTTCTTGAGTTTTCTTGACTAATGCTTGATCTAACTATCTTTGGATTCCATATATTCATCTTGGCATTGCTGGTGGGACCACAAATTGAATTAAACCAAGGAGACTAACTTGACAATCTTATATTTCTTAAAAAGTCCTTAAAAATCCTTAAAAATCAAGTTTTTATTATTATTTTCTCATGTTTTTGATATTTTATTGATACACAGTTTACACAGTGACTGGAATCGATTCTATGTAACTAACATCAGTTCTAGTATAGGGCACAACGCTACAAAAAAATTAGTTTTTTGGGATTCCTTAAAAATTTCAAGTTGATATTTTGGATTTTTAAGTCTCTATCTAAACATTTTATTTTTGATCCAAAAGTTTTCTTTTGGAGATTTTATACTAACTTGTGCTAAAAAATGTTTTTTGACAAAACATTTTTTCCTAAGGGTTAATAGGTAATTGGAATCAATTTTTATTAATTGACATTAGTTCTATTATGACCATCATTAGTCTTGTAATCGACATCAGTAACTGTTGACCGATGTTGGTCTCTATGTAATAAAAATAAAGAACCTGAGAGCAAGTTTTCAAATCTTGCTTGTTTCATTGATAATTGTGATTCAAAGATGAAGTAAAACCTCTAAAATTTTCAAGTCACATGATTGGAAAAATTTTAAATTTAATCTTGATTAAGTCTTGAACTTTCCCTTTGGTGTTTAAAAGGAATCTAAATGCTTTTGTGAAAGTTTTTCAAAGTTTACAACTAAGGCCAAAGGGCCAATAACTTCACAAACACTTCACTTTTGGTTCATAAAATAAACATTCACTTAACTTGTAAATTATTTTAAGTGTTTTGTTTATACTTTTTTGTTTTTGTAAATAAAGGACACATATATGCTCTCCCTCCATCCCCTTTAGGGAACTTGGATGATCAAAAGTGCTTCTTCCTTGCAATTGTTCCTTATCCAAAGCATGAAAAGAATGTTTTTAAGGCTCTCCCTAAAACCCATATGGTTTGTGTTATCTAAGAAAAAAATGTAAAGTATTTTCACTTGATCATTTATTTTATAAAACTTGGCTTGTGAGTGGGAGTTCATAGCCTCCTCACAATTTCTTTAGGGAAGCTTTGACCCAGGGTTTCATATCCCAACATTATTTCAACCCCACTCCATGATGGGGTGTATAAATCATGGCATATATACTATGAGATATAAGGGGTTAAATGAGTAACCTCTCTAATCATAACTAAGACCCGATTCAGGTCTGGTTAACTAGGGGATTCCACTAAGCAGTACATAGATGAAATCACTATGCAAAGGAATAGATCCTTAAATAGTAAGTTAATCAGTATGAAATCAATTGATTTGAGGCATCTCTAGTGTTAATCACACTTGGTACCATCTATATGGTTGAAAATTTAAGTTTTAGAACCCCACTTGCCATTGATATATTGTTGATGCAGGGCGAGGAGCCTAAAGTTCCATGTCTCTATACAATCTCTTAGGAGAAGGGGGTATAAAAACCCTACTACTTCATGCGATTTTATTTTTGTATTGACACTTAAAATCCTCATAAGAAAACATACATAGATGGAATTTAATGATATAAAGTAACCTTATCAGTTTAGGGATTTGTACATTATACTTAGTTGTATTTGTCTTTACCTTTGTTTGCTTGGTTTTGATTTGAGTATAAAAACTTGTTTGTAAACCAAAATGTCAACCAAACACATTTGTTTTCCACCAATTTATTTGAACAAGGAACCATTATGGTATTTAAATCCAAATCATCTTTTGCCTTGTTCAAATCTTCATTTAAAACATCATGTTTGTATTGTGTAAACAATGTTGTTATATTGCCCATTTGAGTCTAGACCATTTTCTAAAAATATTTAAGTCCTTCACTTTTTAATTAAAATTCATAATCTCACATTTCTAAGTTATGGGCCAAGGTGTTAATTGTTTTACCAATTGCACTTAGTTTAAGTCAACTTAGGTATGATTTCCTATTTAGGTTGAAGTTCATTCTATAGACACATCATCATTTGATCATTATGAACGTAGGTTATCTATCATATCACTCACACTCTAAGTTATAAAACACATTTTATTATACCTCCTATTACCATGTGGGGGCATTGTGCTACCCATTTAGTTTTATTTTTATAATTAGGAATTATTGCATGTTTTCACATCTTGAGTTTCTTATTTTGTATTGTTACCTTCCTAATCTGAAGGAATCTTTTCTAATTTTATCATATCAACTCATCAAATTTGAACTAAATTTTATGGTATTGAAGTATCTATAAACCTAAATTTTGTGTAATAGTTTACACTATAGGTTTTTGAGTTATCATACCCTAATATAATTTAATCATATAAACCCACCAAAGCTAAGTAAATTTGTAAACCATTTATTCTAATTATGTGGTACTATGCCACCTTCACTTTATTATAGCCTCTTTTACCATGTCACTTGTTTTTAGAAAATAAAAACACAACTTTTTAATATTTTCAAAACATTTTCCAAATCTTAACAAACATAGAGAACAACCTTCTAGACATGATGCAAAGGTACACTTATAGTGGGGTCCTTTATAGCCCTATTTATGAGGAAGAACACTTTTATGATGGACAAGATAATTTTGTGGTATTTGAGGACATTTCCATGACTATAAGATCTTAAGAAGATTAATTTGAACATCAACCCCTAGAGGATAAAGATGAAACACTCCTAATGTCGATTAAATCTAGAATTAGATTTCCATTAGACTTTCCTATGGAAAAATTGCATACCTTTGTTAGGCTATAAAAATAACAATGAGAATAATGCCTTGCACATATTACAAAAACAAACATTGCTTCTTATATTAAAGGTAAAATAACTGAGAGGGGGAGTTTTAAGTAGTAAGCCTAGATATTTCAATTTCAATGATAGTCCTTTAAAATATTAATCAATCAACATATATCAACTTGATCAAGAAGCAATAACAAGAGAGATCATATATTCAATGCATACACAAGATCAAACACATAGTTCCTATGGGAAACCCTCATGGAGAATAAAACCCACTCTCAATCTTGCAACACAAATGGACTACTATCCTATAAGAAATTACAAACAAGAGACTGATCAACTCCTTTAGACCAGAAAACCTTGATCATATCATCCTAATCAAAGGTATTTAGTGAAACACTTATTTCAAAAGGAGAAACTACCCCTAAGGAATACCAATTTATTTAAACCCTCCTTTAAACACTTCCACCTTATAAATGATTTATCAACACCTGATTATGGATCTCTTTTTTGTAATATGTAAATAAAATCTCTCTATCTAAAATAAGCCTCTCACATAGGCATGTCACAAACTCTTTCCTTCTTCACTCAAACTATTCTCATATGCACACTCAGACCTCTTCACATATCCTCAAACTATAATAGCACTATCCTGATAGTAGGAATATGACCTAAAGGTCATACACACTATAAAAAAATTATTCTACTTAATATCTCAACCAAAATGTACACTACCTATTCTTCATTTCACAACTCTCACATCCACCTTGCACAAGTCTCTTTCACATACAAAGTCTTCCACACCAAGTATAAAAATCATCATCTTTGATTTCACTATATATAGAGCTATCATGATTTATCAAAATATTGGTTGGAAAAAATACATGCCTTCACCCTTAAGGCATCTTACATACGTCACACTTAAGCACAATCCACTTTCAAATAGGCCTAAGTCACTTTTAGGTCTTATGGAGACCCATTCACCTTTTTGATACAACTTTGAGAAAATAAAGAACATAGGAAAACTTTCCAAAATCATGGACCCACTATACATGATCTATAGGTCCCCATTAAGTGTCAAAATATATCATAGTACCCTTATGCTTAAGCATAAAACATGTAAACAATATTATGTGCACACAATCATTATGAGCGAACACACAGTCACCTTATAAGCCTTTGATCATATTAAAAAAAAATGGTCAATCCTTAATAATGTAGATAAATAATCCTTATGTAATATACAACACTCCCCAATATCAAATTCACCATGAAACATCGAGACAACATCTACATAAGCTCAATTACTCTTCTTGGGTCACTTTGCAAACTAAGCATGAAACCATAGTCAAATTTGAAGCTCAATATATTTGTCTACACACACTTATAGATTTTAAAATTAGGTTCATTAGATGTGACATGGATTCCTATATCATTTTTTTTCTACATGAGCAAATTCATATTTTATCAAAATATATGGACAAATTATTGAGCACTAGTTTTTTCCCTTAGAAAATTAAAATATACAAATGGAAATGGTCACATTTAAACCTTAAACACAATGCTCACATCTCATGTCCTCTCAAACTATATTAAAACATCCACGATCAATATTTTTATATATTTAAGACATAAGAACCAATTCTTAAATGTGAAAACTCAATCATGTATACCTCATCTCGTGCACCCTAGAAACTTTGGCTTATTACGCACCATCGATTTCTATAGATCAACCAGGTCTTTAACTAACAATGCTCATCATTAAATAAATCTATACAAACACTTTATCTCTATTATATCCTTATCCTATACATTTTATCAATCATTAAACCTCAAACATTTCTTACCATCTTGATTAATACGCACTATTAGATCATGATTTGTACAATCGTTCGCACATCTTTGGATCTTTATTTGGTCTTGATCTTTAACTTTGTTAACCAATAAACATTTTGATCTATTTAACTTGGTGTGCACCATAGATATTCAATTTATGAACTCCTATGAGCCATTGGATCTCCACTAGGTCTAGATTTTAACATCATGCAAATTGACTAAGTATGGGGACCAATTGTAATATGCCTAGAAAACCTACTTCGAACCTTAATAACTTCTTACGCACTTATATGAATGATCTCAAATTTGGAGCATATGATATCTTCACATAGGAGAATACATCCATATAAAAAACTGATCTTAGAACATTTGCATGTGTACAATATATCTCCATTAAAATTCCTTCTCAAAATCTTCTATCATAGAGCCAACTATGCTTGGAACTTGTCTAGGAGACCAAATTTGAACATACATATCTCTTGACTCGCTTCAACGTATGATCTAAAATTTAGCATAAATAAACTAGGATCAAAATTTAACAAACCCATATGGTCAAATTTTATTAAAATTTTCAAACATGTGAGATATGCCACCATCAAAATGCTTACTTGGCTCTTCTTGAACCCTTTGCAAATTTGGCTAAGTATGGGAAGTTAGTGAATTTTGTTTGAGAAGCCAACTTTGTACTCTTATATATTTGACCACAATTCAATGCATGAATTTTGATATATTGCATAATAATAATGGAATAATGTGATCACAACCATATGACCAAATCCCCTTGACTCATCCACATGTGGAAATTATGATGTCATCAAACTACCTATTTAGATTTTTTGCCACTAGACCCAAACTATCTAGATGAAAACTATGGAATACCAAATGAATTAAACTTGTGAACATAAGATTTCCAATCATATAAAACCTATTATATGGCCCATTTCACATTCTCAATACTCCATAATCATCCTTGAACATCTATAACCATGCCAAAATAAAAAATCAACCAAGCATTCTTCAAGCATACTAGGATAATCACATTGCCCACTTTGTCTTTGTTACTTAGGATATCAAGGAGCTTCATCCACTCACCATGACACATAAATTAAATCACAATTACATCATTAAAAAATCTCAAAAAATATCCCCCTTTGTCATTGATGTCAACAAACATCATATATAGCAATATATAACTCACCTTCTCTCTCTTTACGCACTCCCACAACAGGAACTTTTCCCCCCTTTGACATAATGACAAAGTGGTCAATAAATTATATTTAGGACCTAAAAATACCATAAAATATGAGTATAATATATTATAAATATACTAAAAACTCCCCCTTACCTTGAGCCTACCTCTTCCTGCCTTGACAACTTCCTCTTGCTACATGCCAACACTCTCTTCAACCAAGCACTGCAACCAATAAATAAAGAACATGAAAAAAACTAAAAATAATATAAATCACCAAATAAACATATGATAGGGACCCCCACTAAGATATTTGATCCATTTCACCACTTGATCATCTTAAAATCTCTATACACCATGAGAAACTACTATACATGTTTACTCGCCTTCTCTATCAAACCACCTCAAAGACCACCAATAAAAATCCATGCCACATACTAAATAGGAAACATGATCTAAAATAACCTGGTAACTCTCCTTGAAATATACATACATTACTCTTCTATAAACACTAAGCAAAAACATCAAATCTTCATATTAGGCCTGTCTAGACTCCTTATATCCCTACCTAGAACTTGTAGATCCCATATATTTTAGTAAATACATCTTCAAGACCTAAAAATTCATATATAGAGAAGTATCATATTCCCCCTCAAATACACAAATTTTTAACAACTAGCTCATATTATGAGATATACTTCCTTCACAAACCACCTACCCAATTAGGCCTCCAACTTGACAAAAATTTGAATAAATTGAGAACCACAAACCTTAAAATCTCTATGAATCTTGATTTTAAAACCCATTTTTCCCATTAAACATATTAAAAATCCTTATATCTTAAATCATAAGGTAGACCACTTTTTAAGTAGAGACCAAAACCCTAGAATCATAAAACAAATAAGGTCAACATAACATCTTCCAATTCATGTTCACCTTTAAAAATTCTTGTAAACTTGGAGACAACCATTACACACTTATAGACCAATATTTGAGCTTCCACACCATTGAGAACCTTGAATTTCTATAACCCATTTTAGGACCTGTAAGCTCTTCAGCATAAGCTGGGAAACTTGAGAGCTAACAAAAAACTTCAAATTGATTTCAACATACCTTTAGAACACAAAAGCACCTAGAGCATCCTCTAATAAGGTCAACAAACCTTTATATGTAAAAAATATCATATTGACAAAACATAAATCCTCCTTTGCCATCTAGGAACCTTCAATCTGACCCTGTAGACTACTCTATATATATTTATCAACATCATGACATCACCTCAACATATTTTCCACTTGGACATACCTATTCCAACTAAGAACACTCAATTCTAGTCTTCTAGGACCATATCAAGAGCACCAAAACAACACTTGCTTCTCCACTGAAAGGAGTCTTTTTAAGAAGCATAGATAGAGACATCCTTTACACCACAATGATCTAAAATAAGGTGAACCTAGGAATGGCCCACATCTCCTTAGTAACCACTAGAATCCTCTTGTAGCTATAATAATTCTTTATCTTTTTCTTCTTCTTCTTAGTCTAAACTATGACAATTTATTCTTCTTCTATTTCACTATCCTTTTCTTCAAAGATAGAATTGATAACACATGGAAAAACTATGGAATCTTGACATACATTTTCATTTGAAGCATCAATATTGCATATTAGAACCTCATCACTAGGTATAGATAATTGATGTTATTTACATGATACTTAATCAAAAATAGCAAGATGTTCACTTGGATCCATACACACCTTATTACTAGCCTCAACTAGTATCTTAGTCTTCTCCTTGAGCTTAGACTCTTTATTCATAATATGAGCATTCAATGAGAGCTCTTAACACTCTTCAACATTTGTAGCATTCTACACCATATTAAATAGATTACTTAGACTTGTAGACTCATCATAAATCCTATTTAGTACCTTTGGTCTCCATGAGTTAACTTATCATCTTCCATGTACTCTGGGAGCTTGATAGAACCTATTCTATCTTATAGGCCTTTGTTTGTAGAATCTAAAAATGTGACCTCTCTATTCATATATGTAGCAAACCATACTCCTTGATGAAAACTTACCTTATCTTACCTTGAATGGATAATGTTTTGAAAAGTGTCATCTATCATGATAGTTGAAGAACTCAACCTTGCTTACACCTTTTGACTGATGACCCCAATCATATTTTCATACAAATTCAATCTTAACATGTCTTCCACATCTTCTAGCTCTATGCCCAAAATAATTACAAGTGTAGTAGTAACCATTAAAATTTACATACCTTATGGAATTTGGTTGTCTAATCTGATTTGACTTAAATCTATTTACACCATCATTCCCTATTTGATGATTTGTCTTCACAGGTTTATTGTCCTTGTTCACTTTAGTCTTCATCTTGTCTTAAATTGTAATCTCTGGTTCTTCTTTGTATCCAAGACTAGTTCTATCACTTGCATGCTTTTGATCATTTAGAATATTGTATAGATCACTTGAGCTCTTTTAAAATCTCAAAAATGACATTACCTTAATAGATACCTTCTCTAACTTAGATTTAAATGACACATTTTCAATTATATACCTTACACATTCATCTTCTTTAGATTTTAAGCATGTAGATAGAATATCCAATTGACAACTAAGATGTTGACCATATCTTCATTCTCCTTGGAATCTTCATCCATTATTACCTCAAACACACTAAATTTCTCCTCAATATCCTTGAGTTTATATTTCATCATCTTATTGATCTTCTTCTCAATCTTCAGTTCTTCATGAGCATTAGCCAATGCAGTCTCATAGTCCACCTCATCTTCATCATCATTTAAATTACTCCAAGTAGAATCCTTTTTCTATGATAAACTTCCTTACTCAACCATGAAAAGAGATCTATATTCAATAGGAACATAATCTTCATGATCATACTTTGAGTCACTGTCTTCACTCTCATTTGATGAGCAACAATCTTCTTTGGTGTAGAGACTCTTTTTCTCCTTGAAGTACTTCTTGTTGTCAAACCTTCTAAATCCCTTCTTAAATTTGTTAGACCTTAAAGATATATTTCTATCATCATGACCTTTATCATGCCCTTCATCATCATCCTTCTTATACTTATGAGTGTACTTATTAGCAAAATGTCTTATCTCACCACCATTGAAGCATTTGAGAGGTAGTTTACCTTTATGCTTGCCTAAACCTGTTCTAAATTTTATTAAAATAAAATAAATTAGTTCATCCTCACCTATATTAGGATTTCCATGCTCCTTGAAATTATTAGCTTATAACTTCTTCTTTTTCTTCATTTTATTCTTGAAATTTGCTTCCTTCTTTGGTGGTATATCATCATTCTTCCTCATCTCATAGGTAGTAAGAGTGACATGCAATTGATCTATCTTTAATTAAGTAAGGTCATGACTCTCTTTTATATAAGATACTTTTGGATCAAACTTGGGGGATAAATACCTTAATACATTTTGAACAATAGTAGTCTCTTCAAGATTCTCTCCAAGACCTCTGATGATGTTCACAATCTCATCAACTCTCTGTAGAAAGTATGCTATAGTATCTTCTTCATTCATCTTGAGACTTTCAAATTGTCTTTTGTAAGTCTATAACTTAGCAAGATTGACCTTTAAATATATTTCAAAAATAGTCTTAAATTCATCCCATATTTCCTTGGAAAATGTGCAATGGATTACTTTGATGAACTCAGTATCTATAAGACCACAAGTGATGGCATTTATTATCTTAGAATTATTCTCAAATAACTTCTTGTCTACAACACTATATGGAGGAATAATAAGAGAAACATAACCATCCAAAATATATTTCCATACATAAAACCCTATGGACATAATGTATATCCTCATCCTATCACTTCAAAAGCATAATTAGATCTATTGAACATTAGTGCTTGCTTAGTAGGTAAACCACCTTTCACATTTTGACTATCCATTATACCTTGAATCAACTTCAAGATATTAAGCCTTTACCAAAGGACCCACTATGATACAAATTTAGAGGTGCAATCATTGAGGGAGGGGGGGGGGGGGGGTAAATCAGTGAGCTTATATCTTTTAATTTCAATTATATTCCTTTAAACTATTAACCAATCAACATATACCAAATTGATCAAGAAGCATTAATAGGAGAGATCATCCATTCAATGCATACACAAGATAAAACACATAACACATAGTTCCTATTGGAAAAACTCATGGGGAATAAAACCCATTCTCAAGCCTTCAATATAAATGGACTACTATCTTATAATAAATTACAAACAAGAGACTGATCAAATCCTTTATACCAATAAACCTTGATCATATCCTCCTGACCAAATGTGTTTAGTGAAACATTGTTTCATAAGGAGAAACTACCCCTAAGGAAGACCAAGTCCTTTAGACCCTCCTTTGAACACTTCCGCCTTATAATTTATGTCTTCAACACTTGATTATGGATATCTATTTTCTAATCTCTACACAAACTCTTTCTCTCTCTCTCTATCTAAAATAGGCCTCTCACATAGGCATGTCACAAACTCTTTCCTTATTCACTAAAATTGTTCTCATATGCACACACAAACCTCTTTACATATCCTAAAACTATAAGATAATTAAGTTTATAGTATTAAAATGACCTATAAGTCATACACATAGTCAATAAACTATTCTACTTATTAACTCAACCAATAGGAACACTACCTATCCTTCACTTCACAACTCTCATATCCACCTTGCACAAGTCTCTCTCATATACAAAATGTTCCACAACAAGTCTAGAAATCATCATATTTTATTTCACTATATATAGATCTATCATTATTTATCAAAATATTGGTTGGCCAAAATACATGCCTTCACCCTTAAGGCATCTTACATAGGTCACACTTAAACACAATCCACTTTCAAATAGGCCTAAGTAACTTTTAGGTCCTATGGAGAACCATTCACCTTTTTGATACATATCAAAGAAATTAAAATAACATAGGAACACTTTAAAAAATCATGGACCCATTCTTCATGATCTATAGGTCCCCCTTAAGTGTCCTAATATATCACAAAACCCTTCTGATTAAACATAAAATGCTTAAACAATATTATGTGTACACAATCATTATGACTGAACACATAATCACCTTCTAATAATTTTATCATATAGAATATAATGTTTCAATCCTTCATAATTCACATATATAATCCTTATGGAGTATAAAACACTTTCCCTAATTCACCATGAAACATCGAAATAGTATCTACATAAGCTCAATTACTCTTCTCGGGTCACTTTTCATAACAAACATGAGACCAAAGTCAAATTTTAATTTCAATATATTTATCTACACACACTTTAAAATATTCAAATTAGTTTCATTATATTCACCATGGATTCTTTTATCACTTTTGTTTTTACTGTATAAGCCAATTCATCTACTATCAAAAGATATGGACAAATTACTAAGCACTAGTTTTTTCCATTAACAAATTCAAATATACAAATGGAAATGGTCACAGTTAAACCTCAAACACAATGCTCACATCTCATGTCATTTTAGATTATATTAAAACATTCACTATCAATCTTTTTTTATCTTTAACTCATAGGCACCAATGCTCAAATGTTAAACCTCAGTCACTTTAACCTCATCTCATGTACCCTAGAAACTTTGACTTATCATGTACTATCAATTTCTATGGATCAACCAAGTCTTTAACTAGTAACACTCATCATTCAATAAATATATATATGAACACCCACTCACTATTATATACTTATCCTATACCTTTTATTAGTCATTAAACATCTAAAACTTCTTACCATATTGATCAATATGTACTATTAAATCATGATCTGTACGATCACTTGCACACCATTGGATCTTTATTTGGTCTTGATCTTTAACTCTGTTAACTAGTGAACACTTTGACCTATTTAAATTATTACACACAATATATCTTCACTATACAAACTTTCACAAACTATTGCATCTCCACTAGGTCCAAATCTATAACATCATGCAAATTGACTAAGTATGGGGACCAACTGTAATATGCCTGGAAAGCCTACTTTGAACCTCAATAAATTCTTCTACACTTAGATGCATTATCTCAAATTTGGAACATATGATCTCCTCACATATAATAATCCATCCATATAAAAATTTCTCCTATAAACTTCACATGTGTGATATATATCTCTATTAAAATGCCTTCTTAAAATCTTCTATCAAATATCTAACTATGTTTGGAACTTATTTGGGTGACCAACTTTGAACATGCATATCTCTTGAATCACTTTAGTGCATGATGTAAATGATGTAGGAGCATCACTACTTAGAGTGCATTTATTTCATTCTAGCTTTGATGTATCTATTTTAATTGTCTTGTTTTTCCCTCCATTTTTTGCATTTTGAAAATTGGTTTTTATTTTTGTTTTATTAGCTTGCAAATATAGTCTGTTAGGCAAATATTTAAACCATTTTGAATCTTCTTATGTTTAGAATATTTTTTTATGCATTTTTGGGGAGACTGTTGCACCCAGCTCAAGATAGAATTAATTAGCTAAAATGGGAGCATATGTGGATTGGTGTGGGTGAAAAAGACAAAAAAAAAATGTACATAAAAAAATAGGGGAAAGGATGGCAATTGGAGGAGCAGGGGCGTAGGAGGAAGACTGGCAGCACAGAATATTACCAGGTAAATATTGTTTTGATATATATTAATAAAATATGTGTGATTCCTTTGTGAATGGAGTTGTCTTGGTTTCCTAAATCCAAATATGTGAAAAGGAGGCATCACCATTTTGCTGGGCATTGTGATTTTGCTTCAAATTCATTTTGCTGAGTATTGTCATTTTTCTTCAAATCCATTCTGCTGGGCGAACATTTTAAATGCATTGAGTGTTGTTTTTATTATTCTAGTTGGTTCAATATATTGGGTCTATGACAAAATACAAATCAATGCACTTATATACTGGGTCGTGTATGCTGTTCCTTGTTGCTGTTGTTGGGGTGCGCAAAGGAGCATTGGTTTTAAATATAATGTTGGGCGTTCTATGTTGGCTGGGCCACGTATGACTGTGGAGCGACCCATTGTGTTAAGTCAATTTTGAGCATTCTATGTTGGCTGGGCCACGTATGAATGAGGAGTGATCCATTGTATTAATTCAATTCTGAGCATTTGCTTTAAAAGAAAGAGTGTTTGCTATTTGTTAAACAATACGCTGAACATAAAACATAACAATGTCTGGTTTGTCATAAAATGTATAAATCGACACCCTTGTGAGCTGACTTTGTTGAAGCACAAAATCAATGCTGGGTCATTTCAAAAGTTGGACTGCTTAATTGATTTTCATTTTTGTTTTGTTATTGTAATGCTGGAGAGGAAGCCCACGCTGCTATTGTGTTTTTTCCAAAAATCCTATGCTGTCAAAATAAACATTACTCTGCTGCTTACTAGGAAATTGTGTGCTGAGTTAAGTATGAAGAGTATTTTGGTCTTTTAAAAACAAATAATTTTTGTAAGACTTCAAACAACACTATCCAGATTAGAAGTCATATATATATATTAAGTTCTGTATGCTAGAGGGCTGGTGCTCATCATTTGGTATCAGAGCACAAGGGATTATGATCCAAGCCAAAGAGAAGCAGAACTAGATTTGTGAATAGAAAGCAAGATGGCCATGAGAATCAGGAACAGAGGTAGAGCTAGAGGAAGGAGACCTGGAGGACAGGTTACACTGGCAGAGGAGATTAGGAACCTGACAGCTAGGCTACAAGACCTGGAGATGGCTCAAAGAAGAGGCACTGACATGGGTGAAGTCAGTGATAGAGAAGAGGAGCCATCAGAAGATGAATTGGTGGTGGAAGAAGAAACAGCTAAAGAGAGGTTAATCAAAGCCATTATGAAGGTGAACACAAAGCCAAAAATGGAGGTTCCAATGTATGAAGGTAATTTGAATGTTGAAGAATTAATTGATTGGATTAATGCATTAGACAAATATTTTGAGTATGAAGAAATTGAAGAAGATGAAAATAAAGTCAAGTATGCCATGACAAGGCTAAAGAAACATGCATCCCTGTGGTGGGATGGAGTGCAAGAAGAAAGAAGAAGGAAAGGGAAGCCAAAGATCAGAAGCTGGGACAGAATGGTAGCAAAAATGAAAGGTAAGTTTATGCCTAAAGATTATCAAGCAAATCTTTTTAAGCAATTACAAAATTTGAAGCAAAAATAATTGTTTGTGAAAGAATACACTGAAGAGTTTTATAGGTTGACTATAAGATCAAGTCATATTGAGGATGACACAGAGAAGGTAGCCAGATACACCAATGGCTTGAAATTTTCCATTCAAGATGAAATTAGTCTTCTCATTCCTAAGACAGTTGAGGAGGCATATCAATTTGCCTTGAAAGCTGAGGAGAAGATTGCAAGGAAACAAACATCCTTCTCAAGAGGAAGGGGCAGGTTCAGCAGAGGTAGAGGATTTCAAGGAGGTAGAAGACAACTACAAACATCTCATGAAGAGGCCAGCAGCTCACAAAGTTCAAGAGGTAGCTATACACCAAGAGGAAGAAGACCATACCAAGGATATCAAAGAGGAAGAGGAAGATTAATGGGCAAATGCTTTAAATGCAACAAGTATGCAGGACACAGGGCATATGAGTGTCTAGAGAACCCTTCTATCAGCCATGAGAGAGGTGTACATGTGACTGAAGGTGAAAAACAAAATGCAGAAGTTACAACAGCTTATGAAGATACTCCAGAAGAAGGTGAGTCTCTTTTGATGAAAAGAATTTTATTAAAGCCAAATAAATAAGTTGTAGAACCACCTCAAAGGAAAAATTTATTTAGAACCACATGTAAGAGTAAGGGGAAATGCTGTAAAGTCATTATTGACAGTGGAAGTACTGACAATCTTGTGTCAACTGAGATGGTGGAGAAATTAGGCTTGAAGAAGGAGGTACATCCTACACCTTATCAAGTCTCTTGGCTACAAAAAAGACACAAACTTCTGGTAAGTGAACAATTCAAACTAGATATTTAGATAGGAACATATAAGGATCAGATTTTATGTGATGTCATGCCCATGGATGTATGTCATATTTTGCTTGGAAGGCCTTAGCAATTTGACAGGAAGGCCATACATGATGGAAGGCAGAATACATATATGTTTGAAAAGGATGGGATCAAGCATATACTCACACCATTGAAAGAAGAGGATGCTGCTATTGTTGGACAGAATTCTAAAGTTTTGATAGTAAGTGGCAAAGAGTTTCTACATCAAATGAAGAAAGAAGAGGTAAACTTTGCTGTAATTGGTAAGCCAAGGAGTGTAGTCACTAGTACTAAGTTGATTGATTTTCCATTAGAGATTCAAGATATGTTGAATGAATACATTGACATTGTGGTAGATGATTTACCTAATGAGTTACCACCATTGAGAAGTATTAGCCATCACATAGACTTGATTCCAGGAGCAAATCTTCCAAACAAGGCTACCTACAGGTTGACACCAAAGGAGAATGAAGAGATCAAACATCAAGTTCAAGAATTGTTAGACATAGGATTGGTAAGAGAAAGTTTAAGTCCTTGTGTTGTCCCTATAGTGTTGAGTCCTAAGAAATATGGGAGTTGGAGAATGCGTACAAACTCTAGAACAATCAACAAGATTACTATCAGGTATAGATTTCCATTGCCAAGAATTGATGATTTACTTGATTGTTTAAGTGGAGATACATATTTATCTAAGATATATTTGAAAAGTGGTTACCATCAGATTAGGATAAGAGAAGGGGATGAATGGAAAACAACCTTCAAGACTAATGATGGACTCTATGAGTGGTTAGTTATGCCATTTGGACTAACCAATGCACCAAGCACTTTCATGAGGCTGATGAATGAAGTGCTGAAGGAGTTCATTGGTAAGTTTGTGATAGTGTATTTAGATGATATTTTGGTGTTTATTCAAACTAAATAAGATCATTTGAAACATTTGAGGATGGTGTTGAGTAAACTACATAAGGAGAAGTTGTTAATCAATGTCAAAAAGTGCAGTTTTCTGAAAACAGAGTTGATATATTTGGGATTTGTGATTTCAAAAGAAGGATTGAAGATGGATAAAGAAAAGATTAAAGCCATACTTGAGTGGCCTACACCCACGAGCACATATGAGATAAGAAGCTTTCATGGTTTGGCTAGCTTCTATAGGAAATTCATAAGAAATTTTAGTGGAATTGTTGCTCCAATGATAGATACAATCAAGGGTGATAAAAGAAGTTTTTGTTGGATTGAGGCTGCTGATAAGAGTTTCAGATTGTTGAAAAATAAGGTAACCGAAGAGCCAATCTTGACCTTGCCTGATTTTAATAAGCTTTTTCAAGTAAAATGTGATGCTAGTGGAACTGCAATAGGCGTTGTTTTAAGTCAAGATGGGAAGCCTATAGCATACTTTAGTGAAAAGATAAGTGATGCTAAGAAGAAATATTCAAATTATGATCAAGAATTCTATGCTCTTGTACAAGCTTTGAAGAAGTGGAGGCATTACCTTTTGCCTAAAGAATTTTTTCTATTCACTGACAATTATGCTTTATAGTTCATTAGCAATCAGAATAAGTTGAATCAAAAGCATGTCAAATGGATTGAATTTTTACAAAGTTTCACATTCACTATTAAACATAAGAAAGGACAATCTAACAAGGTTGCAGATGCCTTAATCAGGGGAAATCTGATCATACAAGAGTCTTAAGTAAGCATTGTGGGATTCGAAGATTTGAAGGAGCTATATAAGGAAGATCCAAACTTCAAGTAACCATATGAAGCTTGCATGAATCCAGTGGGGGTTGAAAGAAGTCCTTGGATAGATTTCATGGTCCAAGAGGGTCTGCTATTCAGAGGCAACCAGCTTTGCATTCCCAAGAGTTCCATGAGGGAGAATTTGTTGAAGGAAAAACATAGTGGCAGCTTATCAGGACATTTTGGGCAGAACAAGACATTAGCACAATTGAGTACTCACTACTATTGGTCAGGTATGAGTAATGATGTTAAGAAATTTGTTTAAAGGTGTAAAATATGCCAATATGCTAAGGGAAGTAGTCAAAACACAGGTTTGTACCAGCCACTACGCATTCCAAATAGGCCTTGGGATTCAATAAGCATGGATTTTGTACTTGGTTTGCTAAGAACTCAAAAAGGCCATGATTCCATATTTGTTGTGGTAGATAGATTTTCAAAGATGGCTCACTTTATTCCATGTTTCAAAACAAGTGATGCTACTCACATAGCTAATCTATTCTTCCAGGATATTGTTAGATTGCATGGATTGCCTAGAAGTATTATTTCTGACAGGGACACCAAATTTGTTGGACATTTTTAGAGAACCTTATGGAAGAAATTGGGAACACAACTAAGTTTCAGTTCAGCCTATCATCCTCAAATGAATGGCCAAATAGAGGTTATTAATAAGAGCTTGGGCAACATCTTGAGAAGCCTGGTAAATATGCATCCGAAACAATGGGATCTTGCACTTGCACAAGCTGAATTTGCCTATAATGATTCTCCTAACAGAAGTACAAGATTGACACCATTTCAAATCATGTATGGAATGCATCCAAGAGGTGTGTATGAGTTAAGAAATCTAAGAAACATGGAGACAAGGAGTGCTGATGTGGAAGAATTTGCCAATGCCATGCAAAATTTGCATGAACAGGTAAAGAAGAAACTTGAAGAAAACACCATCAAGTACAAGCTAAGGGTAGATAAAAAGAAAAGAGAGGTCAGTTTTAGTATTGGATACCTTGTTCTTGCTCATCTCAGAAAAGAGAGGTTCCCAAAGAAAGAATATAACAAGCTGAAGGTAAAGAAAATAGGACCATGCAAGGTAATAAGGAAGTTTTCAAATAATGCATATGAAATAGAACTACCAAAGGGGATTGGAATTTCTCCAATTTTTAATGTTGCGGATTTATATCCATACAAGGATGAAGGACAATCAGCCAAAGAAACTAAAATAGAGGGAGACAAAGTTATCCAATGGGAGCAACAACTACCAAAGGAAGTGCCAAAGGAAATTGAGAGTATTTTAGAGACGAAAGTAGTTAAAAAGACAAGAAACAAAGAATACTTTTAGTATCTAACTAAATGGAAGAATTTACTAGCTGAAGATGCAACATGGTTGACTACAGATGATATCCTTAAGCTGGGCACAAGTATAGACGAAGTGATGCAAAAAAACAAGTAAAGAATACTTCTTCTGCTGGTTGCAAGAATGATGCAGGAGCATCACTACTTAGAGTGCATTTATTTCATTCTAGATTTGATGTAGCTATTTTAATTGTCTTGTTTTTCCCTCCATTTTTTGCATTTTGAAAATTGGTTTTTATTTTTGTTTTATTAGCCTGCAAATATAGTCTGTTAGGCAAATATTTAAACTGTTTTGAATCTTCTTATGTTTAGAAGATTGTTTTATGCATTTTTGGGGAGACTGTTGCACCCAGCTCAGGATATAATTAATTAGATAAAATGGGAGCATATGCAGATTGGTGTGGGTGAAAAAGACAAAAAAAAATGTACATAAAAAAATAGGGGAAAGGATGGCAATTGGAGGAGCAGGGGCGTAGGAGGAAGACTGGCAGCACAGAATATTACCAGGTGAATATTGTTTTGATATATATTTAAAAAATATGTGTGATTCCTTTGTGAATGGAGTTGTCTTGGTTTCCTGAATCCAAATATGTGAAAAGGAGGCATCGCCATTTTTCTAGGCGTTGTGATTTTGCTTCAAATTCATTTTGCTGAGTATTGTCATTTTTCTTCAAATCCATTCTGTTGGGTGAACATTTTAAATGCATTGAGTGTTATTTTTATTATTCTAGTTGGTTCAATATATTGGGTCTGTGACAAAATACAAATCAATGCACCTATATATTGGATCGTGTATGCTGTTCCTTGTTGCTTTTACTGGGGCGCGTAAAGGAGCATTGGTTTTAAATATAACATTGGGCGTTCTATGTTGGCTGGGCCGCGTATGACTGTGGAGCGACCCATTGTGTTAAGTCAATTTTGAGCATTCTATGTTGGCTGGGCCGTGTATGACTGAGGAGTGATCCATTGTATTAATTCAATTATGAGCATTTGCTTTAAAATAAAGAGTGTTTGCTATTTGTTAGACAATACGCTGAACATAAAATAGAACAATGTTTGGTTTGTCACAAAATGTATAAATCAACGCCCTTGTGAGATGACTTTGTTGAAGCACAAAATCAATGCTGGGTCATTTCAAAAGTTGGACCGCTTAATTGATTTTCATTTTTGTTTTGTTATTGTAATGCTAGAGAGGAAGCCCACGCTGCTATTGTGTTTTTTCCAAAAATCCTATGCTGTTAAAACAAACATTACTCTGCTGCTTACTGGGAAATTGTGTGCTGAGTTAAGTATGAAGAGTATTTTGGTCTTTTAAAAACAAATAATGTTTTTAAGACTTCAAACAACACTATCCAGATTAGAAGTCATATATATATATATATATATATATATATATATATATATATTAAGTTCTGTATGCTAGAGGGGTGGTGCTCATCAGTAAAATTTATTAAAACTAAAATAGGCTCAAAAATAAATAAACCCATATGATCATATTATCTTGAAACATCCACATGTGCAAGATATTCCACCATCAAAATGCTTACTTGGCTCTTCTTGAACCCTTTGCAAATTTGGCTAAGTATGGAAACTTAGTGAATTCTATGTAAGAAAAAAAATTCGCACTCTCATATCTTTAAACATGATTTTATGCATTAATTAATATCATGACCAACTCCCCTTGACTCATCCATAGGTGGTAATTATGACATCATCAAACTGCCTACTTAGATTTTCTACCACTATACCCAAACTATCTACTAGAAAACTATGGACTACCAGATAAATTCCAATTATGCACATAATATATCAAATAATATTAAACCTATTATAGGACCCCTTGTATATTATCAATACTCCATACTCATCTATAAACATCTATAACCATTCAAAGATAAAATATCAACCAATCATTCTTCAAGCATACTAGGATAAGCACTTTGCACACTTTATGGACACTTTGTCATTATTACTTAGGCTATCAAGGAACTTCATCTAATAACCAAGACACATCCATGACATCAATAAAAACTCTCCAACATATTCTAGTAAAAGAAATGAAGTGCTCATAGAGTCAACACATAATATTCAAGATCTTGTTACCAGGATTAAGAAGATAAGTCAACTATATATATATCAACTTATTACAAACTTGACAGACTCTTTATTTACTACTTAAATATAAAATGATGCTTCTAAGGAGAAATGGAATGTGTTCAAACTGATGAAACACACTTTAGTTGAGAACACACCTATGATGGATCAAGATGTCTCAATTGAACAACATAGGTCTTAAGAGGTTTCACAACGTGCTTCACTAGACACAAATCATACATTTTTCAATCATCAAGAACCTCTTATTCCTTCACAGAATTAGGGACCAAAAAATTTAGTACGTATTGAGGAGATTATTCAAAATAATTTGGCTAGTTCTTCTCAACCAATACATACTTTGGTGAATAGACCATAGACTCCCCAAAATCAACAAAACATTTATAATTCAAGGTGACCAACTTCAAGGAATGTTTATCAACATAGAAATCAAAAGCTTTCTCAACTCAAGGATTTAATCAAAACAAAGTTACGGATCATAGGGTATATATCCTTAATAAATCCATATAACAAGGGTACATACCATCCCAACAAAATTATATTTCACTTACCAATGTACCAAACATGTTAGAGTGGAATTTGATGAAATAAATTATGTCATGATTAGAGACAAGAAATAGAATCAAGAAATACAAACTGGATGAGATATTTCTGTATCCATTTAATTTGATTATTCTCTAAGTCCCTTTTCTACCTCATTTTTAGGCACCAAAATTTAAAAAATACAAAGTAAAGGGTGAACCTCATGAACACATTCAATTTTTTTTGTATTATGCAAAGAGGTAGCTTACAATAACATTTATTTACTTTGTTTGTTTTCATGATGTTTAGTGGGACAATATTTAGTTTGGCTTCTTAAGTTACCCAAAGGATTGGTTATAGATTATAATGATCTATCTAAAAAAAATTTAATCACTTCTCATACAACATTGAACAAGAACTGACCATTATTGACATGTGCAAAGCTAAAAAAAGAGATGGAGAAAGATTCACAACATATCTATAGAGATGGAGAGCATTAGCTAGATGCTTTCAATATAATTTGCTATAAAAATATCTGGTAGATATTTTTTCATATAATTTAATTCTTGAAGTGGTGCACAATCTATGTCTTACTTATATAAACACATTTAAATAAATTATAGACAAGGGTGCGTAGATTGAGAAGGCATTTATCACTAAAGGCCTTGTCAAGATTTATTCACAGGGTCAAACATCAAATCAGACCCAATCTCTTAGTAAAACTATTGTAATATATAAACCTAAGGGATTCAATAAGAACAAGAACATGGTCAAAATTGGAAAAACTAAATCAAGACATATATAAACAGTGCAAGCTCTACTAGCTCCAAACATACAATTATCTCCACCTAATCCCCCAAATGCTTTACAAAGAGTCCCTCCAAAAAGGGTATTTAACAATAAATTTAGAGTCTAGTAAAATGGGATAGCCTATGGAGGTAGTGTTCCAAAATCTCATAACAACTAATTTGATTGTATGGCTTATACCAAGGCCATTTCCTAAGGATTAGCCTAAATCTGATTAGTATCAGGTGAATGAATTTTGTAACTTTCATCATGTTATTCATCATGATGTTTATCATTGTGTTTATTTATGGTACTTTATTGAATATTTGATTGAAAGTGGTGAATTTGAGATAAAACTTGATTCACAAGACACTAATCAGGATATGAAAATCTAAAAAAGTCCATTTCCTTGATTTAATCAACAACTATCAAGGAATAATAAGAACTAAAGACAAAATCAAGATCAAGGTCAAGATTATAATCAACATGATCATAATACCCATGCTAATATCCTAGGTTATAACAACATGCCTTATGACTAAAATAATACTATGAGATGCATTAATTCAAACCACATTGCCACTATTATTGTTAAATCCTATAAACCATCCTATACTCCTTGAAGTACTAGACCCATTGTTATAGGTTCAACACCCTCTCCCTCCAATAATTCCACATCGAGATCATATAATTCTATTGTGCCTCCATTTACATCAGTTACTATTTATATACCTCAACTTTATTCTAATTATAATGGCCACTCATTGACTCAAAATTGCTTTAATGCAACTAGATGCTAGCGAGTCACTCTCCAAATCCCTTTGCCTTCATCTTATAATTATAATGGCTCCTTACCAAATGTAAATTGTAAAATCATAACTATATGCTCATATGTTACCCTTCAAGTCCCTATGCCTTCTTCTTTCATTGAATCTAATGTGAATATTATAACTTTGGGTCCAAATCTAAACACTATGCTAGCCAAGGATAAACCATCGCATCTTAATATTGAAAATCCTTATATTCTATCAGACCAACTGAGTAAAACCCTTGCACATATTTCTTTTTTATATTTTTTGTGTATGTCTGAAGTCCATAGAAATATTTTGAATGATCTTTTACAACAATACACTATTCCCCAAGATATTAATCTTGAATAGTTACAAACACTTGTAAAACATATATCTTCATTTTGATAGCTCATATTTGATCAATAAGACATGTACACTCTTGGTTTGATCCATAATAACCCCTTATATATTGAGGTCATCATTAAAAATCATAAGATCAAACAGGTTATTATAGATAATGGTTTGGGGCTGAACATAGTGTCCTTAAATTGGTACATAGATTGGACTACACTATGAAGGACATTCAAATAGATATGATAACCATAATGGCTTATTTTAATGTTTAAATAGAGTCTTATATACTATTTATTTTCCAATCATTTTTGGGTCTATGTCCCATCACACATTGTTACATATTATAAATATTGATTTACCTTATAACATACTTTTTGGTCATTTGTGGATCCTTGAAGTACAAGCCATTCCATCCACCATGCATCAACATATTAATTTTCCCCACGATGGGATCAAGGCCACTATTCTTGTTGATCTACATCCTTATCAATATTTCAAACATTTGGAAGCTAAGTTTTGTAATTATAACTATTGTCTAGGTTCTAAATTCATTACAAAGAAGAATAAGGAAATAATTTTGCATCCACTAAAATCCAATTATATCAACCTTAGTCCTTACATCCACTTTTTATAATCTATTTCCCACAACTCTTGAAAAATAAGTTGTTACAGAAGACTTGGGCATTTCCACATAATGTCTTAAGGATGCCTTCCATATTGCTAAGTTGTCAAAGTCTCCTAAAACATTTGGTAAACCCAATCCTTCTAAAATCCAAAACAAACCCAACTTTATTTGGCAATATAAGAAAGAAAAAAAGAGACCACCAATGGCATTTGTACTTGCTACTTCACCAAAATAAGATCAAGAGGATTTTATTGAAGGAGACTAGTTATATTCTGACAACATTACTAATTATTTTTAGAATCCAAAATATCTTATTCGTAATCAGATCATGGATAATTTTGATTAAACAATAAAAGGCCTTGGCCCATGAGTGTAAGTAATTATAGAATCTTTATTAGTTGGTATACCTAATTGAATCACAGTCTCATATTTATAGATATTAGGGGTGACATCATGATTTTAAATAGTGACTCTTCTAAATCAACTAGTGATGAGACTCCTAGAAGTGACATAACATCTCAGTATATCCTTTTTGATGAGCTTATTGACATAGATTTATTTTATTTAAACACCATTATGACCATAACACCTCCTTATTCTCTATGCCTTTGCCATCTTAAACTCATTGATTGGGACCAACAAAATTTAATCATATGCCTTGATGAATTCTAGAATGAAGAATCAATTGTAGAGTATATGGGTCTCAGAGATGGATTTCCCATTGGTGATCATAAGTAAGGCTTTGATTTTTATTTGGATCCTTCTTTTAAGAGTAAGAAAACTTTATTGGTCATGAAGAAGATACAACATCAATATATTTAGGTGAAAACCTCTTTGAGGTGCTCATTGGTCAGGGAAAAAGTAAAGAAAAAACAAACCCTTGAGTGAAAACTTATTTTAGGCACTCTTGGATGGGAATGTTTTCTCATTTCTAAAGGATGCTCAAGATTCATCATGCCCTAGCTCATAATAAGTACCAACATCATGCTAGAATAACAACAAGTCTTTGAGCATCTTGCTCTTAAATTTATTGAGATTTTTTCTAGTTGGCCATTACCTGATTTGTTGGATTCAAATTCATCACATTATTCAATGTTTTGGGAGGAACAATGAGAAATAGTAGTAGAATAAGATGACAATGATCATACATTTCTTACTATTTTATAATATGGTTCTACACTCCTTATAGAAAAAAATATTGAAGTGAACCTGGGAACATATGATGATCCAAAAATTGTTTACCTTGGAACTTCCCTTACTGAAGAAGAGTAAGAACACATTATATCCATTTTGATGGATTTCTTTGATATTTTTACATGGGCATATTTAGAAATTTTAGGATTAGACCCTCACTTGGTTCTGCATCACATTATTATTCATCCAGATGCCAAATGATTCAAATAGAAATTGAGAGAGATGCATCCACACATCACTTTATTTGTAAAAACCAAATTGGAGAAACTATTGGGAGCAGGATTCATTACAACACTATACTATTATGAATGGATATCAAACATAGTTACAGTTAGTAAAAAGCCATAGGGTATATGCCTTTGTATACATTTTAGAGATATCAACAAAGCATGCCCTAAATATGATTTTTCTCTACCCAACATTGACATGATTATCGATTATACTATTGGGTATGAGATGTTGTCCCTTATGGATGTATTTTTTGTATACAATCAGATCAAGATAGCCTAAGAATATCAACACAAGATTGCATTTACCATGTTGTGGGGAATATTTTATTATCAAGTTATGTCATTTGGCTTGAAGAATGTTGGAGTAACTTATCAACATGGCATTATTATCATCTTCCATGACATGATGCATGATATTATTGAGTACCATGTTGATGATATCCTAAGTAAATCAATAATACATGCTAGACATCTTGATGATCTATGAATAATATTTGAGAGACTTCATGAGTAGAAGGTCTATTTGAATCTTAAGAAGTGTATCTTTAGCATCACTTCAAGAAAATTGATAGGGTTTATTATATCATAAAGAGGGATTGAAGTCAACCCTGATAAGGTTAAGGTCATTGTTGAAATACCTCCACCTTCAAATATTAAATAACTTTGAAGCTTGCAAGGAAAGATCTAGTCTAACTATAGGTTCATTTTATAATTGGTAGATAAGTGCCACCCATTTACACATATATTAAAGAAAGGGATCACATTTCAATGGGATCAAGAGTGTCAATTAGAACTTGTAAATATCATAACATTTTGGCCAACATACTAGTTTTGAGACTACCAACACCTAGACAACCATTATTTCTTTACATTTTAGCAATTGAACATAAATTGGGGGAAATTTTAGCCCAACATGATGATCATAATAAATAATATGAAGTTTATTATTTGAGCCACACACTTATGTCTTATGAACATAATTATACACTTATTGAGAAGGAATGTTTAGCTATGTTGTTCACTTCCTAAAAGTTGTGACATTATATGTTGAACAACCAAATAATTATTATTACTAAGGTGGATCCTCTCAAATTTTTACTATCAAAATTAGATCTCACAAGACATATGCCCAAATGGGTCATGTTATTAAGTTAATTTGATATTGAATATTAGAATAAGAAATCTATCAAGGGGAAGGTTATTGCTGATCAACTTACAGAAGCCCCTATTATCAACACTCAGCCACTCAAATTTGACTTTTTGGACGATTCTATTATGATAATAGAAGAACTACAACATGAAACTGAGCAATGGAAACTATATTTTGATGGTTCCTTCAATTATCAAGGATCTAGGGTAGGCATATTATTGATTACACCATAATGGGATTTGATTCCCAAAGTGTTTCATATTAAATTTAATTCTACCAATAATATGGCTAGGTATGAGGCAATTGTTACATGACTTCATCTTGTAGTATAATGGAATATCTAGTATTTAATGGTCTATGCAGATTCCTAATTGATTATCAATCAAACCACAAATCAATATCAAACTAGAGATGATAAGCTTGTACCTTACAAGCACATTATGGATAATCTCAAGGCTCATTTTAAATCTTGGCAATTTGAATAAGTACCAAGGGCTAACAACAAATTTTCCAATACAAATGCAATAATTGGTCCGTGATATAGATTGATAGTAGTGCTAAAGAGTATCAATGTATAATTGGAAATATTTTATATCTTGCATATGTCTTGCAACATTTAGAAAGGGTATGCACCATTTATAGTCCCAATCCCACACCTGAACTACCTTGGTATCAAGATTTTTATAATTATTTCCATGGTCATTTTTTTCCACTTGACCTTTCCAACAATATTCAAAAACTTTTCCTTCACCACATAGCCCTTTATCCCTCCTTGGAAACACACTTTATCGTAAAGGTTATGATGGAATGTTACTTCATTGTTTATCTTTGGGAGAATCCAAGTTAACACTTAAGGAGGTTCATGAAGGAATGTGTGGGGACTACACCAATGATGTAGTATTAGCTAAAAATATCCTTAGAACATGTTACTTTTAGCCCAAAATGGAGATAGATTCTTTAAATTATGTGAGGAAGTGTGTTCTTTGTCAAAAACATAAAAAATTTATACACACACCTTCCTTAGCACTACAACCAATCACAATACCATGGTCATTTTATACTTTGGGCCTTGATCTCATCAAGAAAATAAACCCAACATATTTAGATGTAAATAAACATATTTTAACTAATACTAAGTATTTTAATAAGTGTATCAAGGCCATTCCTCTCACTTATGTCACTAGGAAGTAGATTTCCAAGTTTATACATTACCATACCATATATCGATATGGTATCCCAATATGAAATATATTAAATAATGGTAGATATTTTTTAAATAGATATGTTAAATAAATTTGTGAAAAATTCAAAATAAACCATAATAAATACACAGTATATAACCCATAAGGTAATAGACAAGTTGATGCATCAAACAAAACCATTATGGCCATATTAAAGAAGAATATTAATGATGCTGGCTATAATTGGCACTTGAAAAGTTTTACTACATTATGGGCTTATCACACTAGTAATCGCACCCCCATAAGAGTCAATCCATAATCCCTTGTTTATGGCATAGAAGACATTATCCTAATTAAGATCAAGATACATTAATTATAAGTTTTTTTGGAGAATATTGAAGATGACAAGGATTATAGAATCTCAAGGTTACAAGAACTAGAACTTCTTGATGGTAAGCATTTGGTTGCCTTAGAAAACTTGCAAGCCTATTAGAATAGATTGTGTAAAATCTACAACAAGCACATTCTCCCTTAGGAGTTTAAGATTGGTGATTTGGACTTGAAAGATAACTAGAAGAATACAAAAGTTGAATGCAAGAAAAAGGGTAAGTTACAACCTAATTGGCTTGGACCATATGTTATTACAACAAATTATGGATTAGGGGCATATAGACTGGCTATTCTAGTTGGTGAAGAGATTATAGAGCCCATGAACATTATGCATCTCAAGTGGCTTTATACTTGAAAATGTTCAACCATTGTCTACAAGACCCCTTACTTGGGGGAAACTTATGCTAATGTTATTTTATCCTACAATTATATCCTAGATCATCCCATAAAAGACTATATTCATTTTTGTTTTAACCTACCCTAGACAATTCTTATGAGAACCATATTCTTCTTATAAATTTGGAAAATTGAAACTTTGGACTGTTGGTACTCTGAATTGTTTATATTCTAGGTAGACTCATTTTATACCACCTTGGACCATCCTATTTTAGACCATATTCATTCTGGAATATTTTTCTTAGAACCACATCCTTTTCATACCTTGGGCCATTATAACCTAGACATATTTTATCCCTTGACAAATTATGATCTTGATTATGATTCATAAGCATTTTGAACACATTCAATGCTAGTTCTACAAATAAATTCAACATGTACTTTATTTTGCACCTTATTCTATAGAAAAATGAACATAGATACATCTTCAACTTAGGATATTTTCCTACTAGATGGTTCTTTGGATTTATCTCATGTTGCATACTATTCTACGTTTTCTTTTGTTGTTATTTTATAGACATTATTGCCTTATTAGGATCTCAATCTCACCAATTTATAAGCATGGACCATTGCATTTGGCTTTAGTTGTTATTAGAAATCCTACTCATGGATGAACATCTCTTTGATTAGTTGGTTACCTTTTCTATTATTTATATCCATAATAAGCCATTATATCTAAATTAACTATTATTGGAACCACTAATCTTGAATGAGCATCTCCTAGATTAGTTGGTTCTCTATTACATTATTTATATCCATAATGGGCTGTTGTAGCCAACTTTAGTTGTTATTAGAACTCCTACTCTTGGATGAGTATCTCCTTGATTAATTAGTTCCTTATTTTATTTTTTATATCCATAATGGTTTTTAGAGCCAAATTTAGTTGTTATTAGAACTCCTACTCCTAGATGAGCATTTCCTTGATTATTTGGTTCCCTATTGCATTATTTATATCCATAATGGGTTATTGCATCTAGATTTAGCTGTTATTGGAACTCCTACTTCTAGATGAGCATCTCTTTGATTAGTTAGCTCCCTATTCCATTATCTATACCCATAATGGGCCATTGTAGTTTTATTTAAATATTATTGGAAATTATACTCTTAAATGAGCATCTCCTTGATTAATTGGTTCCCTATTCCATTTCTTATATATATAATAGAATTTTATAGTTGGTTTAATTGTTGTTTGAACTCTTACCTATGAACATGCATCTCTTTAAATAGGTAGTTCCTTGGACATTTTTTTACTATTTCAATTATGTTTCTTATTCCAAAAACATAAAAAAAAATTAGAACATGATCGACAAAATAAATAAAAACATTTTATTATGCTTTTGTTTATTCTCATCCCATGCTCTTGCCATTTTATAAGCATTGATTGGAATTATCTCACTATTTTGTGAACCCATTTTCCTTATTTCTTCTATAACATCAATATTATTTTCTTATCATCACTATTATTCTATCCCATTTCTAGGTAAAACTACATTTGGCTTGGAGTTCATGTTGGAACTTGCATCCATCAAACTATGTAAGTAACATCCACTTGTCTCATACATATGAATTCAACTCAACCACCCCATTTCTTTACTTCTTTTTCCCCATTTTGTTGTCTTGTTGTTTCCATATCACTTAGGGGTAACTTTTTTTCCTTTTTTCTTGTTATGTTGTTGTATAAAGTAACACCTCTACTACACACACACAAAAATTGTTTTCAAACTGCATTAATATTGTGACTAACTCTTATTTGTGTGTGTTTATTTGAATTTTATTGGTGTTTTGTTGTGATTTCTTGTTTAAAATTTTATTTATGTCTATTCTTTTGTTTTTTCTTCTTGTTTGTTCCTTAGTTTGGTCTTTTAGGTTCCTATTTTGTCTTGTTCTTTTGTTTTCTTTTCCAAATACATCTTGATAGTGCACATGGAGCTTGATTATTCATATCTTGCCTTCCTGTTATTTATTAATTTATTCTTGCTTTGCTTTTATACATTATTATTCCTAATTAAGTCTTGATTGTTCATATCTTGATTTTAAGTTAGGTTACATTTATGTAGTCTTTTTATTTATTTTTGTTTAAATGTAAATAGTTGTAACTCTGGTATTAGTAGTTTTTATCATTCTCCTTAGTTATAAGTATTCACATTTGAACTGGCTCAACACAATTGAAATCCAATGTCATTAAAAGTTGCTCATACTTATGATGCATAATTTAATTTAATATAGAAATCACCAAGTGTTTTGGATCAAAGTCTCAAAGTCAATACAACTTTGAAGATCAGTTCTCAATGCACCATTGAAACTAGATACTAATGGCTTATCACACATGAATCTATATAAGATGTGCATCTATTGGCATACATTATGAGTCTAATCAAATGACAGTTAGTTTTTCTTCTATATTATTCATTCCTCATTCCATTTTCTCCAACTTCTAGGTGAACTACATTGGCTTGAGGTCCATTTGGACTATGTAGGCAATGCTTGGATATGTGACATATCTCAATTCAACTCAACCATCCTTTATTCTTTTATTCATCTCTTTAATCACTTTGTGTATCCTCATATACCTAATTTCTTATGATTGTTTCAATTATTAGACCATCACATCTATGTTTGTGCCCACTCATCTTTAATATATGCATTAGGTTATATCCTTGATCTATGCTTGCTAATTTTACCTACATGGGCATAAAATTTAAATCATTCATAAATCTAAATTAGCCCTACTAGGGAAAAATTAATTATCAATGATCAAAATTAGCCCTATTGGGGAAAAATTGTTTTATTTATCGATCAAATATGCTCTAATGGAACACACTATTATTTCTTTTCTTTAGAGCAATGATCCATTATTTATTCTAATTCTATGATCCACAAAAAATTTCCCTCATTTTGGAAATGTTTTATTGTTCAACTCATCTCAGGATCATTCATTCCCTAAATGCACAAATTGAACCATAGCTTTGGGTGTGTTCAAAGTGTGTCACTTATATTTTTGGATTGTATCCTTCCCCTTCCCCTGATCCTTTGGGCCCATTATATTCTAATTATATTTTGATCATTGATAATTAATTAATTTAAGCATTAGCTTGTCTATATTTAATTTATCTCATGGTTTAATCTCACAATCTCTCTCTTTTCAAGAGTCCATCCTTCTCTTTCATCCTAGTATGTCCTCTTGAGGGGGCATCATGGTCATTTCCTTCCAACTTATTATAAACAACTCTTTTATTTGAAAATATATTATTTCACCTAAATGTATTTATATACCTTCTCAAATAGAGTTAAAATGTAGACATCTAATTCCTAACACCATTATGTTGAAATTGTCAATCTTACTCAAAATTTGTGAAAATGCGTAATTTAGGCTAAAATCACTTAAACATGTTAAATGGTTTGAGATTGTCATATAAAAGTGCTGATTTAGGCCAGTGTATCCCTAAATTGGGTAATGCATTTTATGTTATTATTAAAAATTCTCAAATCATTTCAAGTCAAAATGACAAAAATGCATTTTAGTGCTCTAGATCACTCTTTTCTTCTAATTTGGAAGCAATAACATGTGCATATGTTATTTTGTGTTGACAACATCTTAAATGCGATATTGGTCCATAAATAACTAAAATCATCTTATAATTCCACTCTAGTCAAATTATGGCCCAATAATATTAAATTTTGACCAGTTAATTAATAGTGTGCAACCAATTTTTAAAGAATTCCTTAAAAATTGATTAATCTCACTTAGGAAAATTAATTCAAGATAAGAGCTTATGTGAAAAACCCATGAAAGTTGTTGAATATATTTTATTTATAAATTTATTCTTAATATCTACATCATTAAATGACATCATTTATGGGGTGGCATCCATAAGTCATAAATGTAACAAATATTAGGTTTAAGGCCTCCCATGCCTCTTTAATGCCCCTTCCTTCCAAATATTTATGGATTAATTTATGGCCACACATCTTGATCTCAAGATAGATGGTCATGGTTGATTCTAATCAATCTTAAAAATCTATAAATAGGAGGGCCAAGACCACCATTTATAAGCTTCATTTATGTAAAATCATTATGCATAATTCTCTCCACATGCCATTTGTGTGTAGTGTTATAATGCTTAATTTATAATAAAAAAATATTCAAGATATGCATAACATTGATTTAAATATCATGAGCCTAGTTTCATTGGTGAGCAAGAGATGATGGAGGAGCTTTGCCTTGCATTATTTACAAATATTTGAGCAGCAAATCGAGGGAAAAATAATGTTTTGAGCCATATTTGGGTGATGGGATGCTCATGGAAAAATATTGTATGTGATTTCTTTCAATAGCTATTAATTGTCATGTTTTCAACTCCATCGAAAGAGTTATCTTAGCTAGTTATGTTCTTATGAATTTTTCTTAAGTTTTGTTGACTAATATTTGATCTAACTCTCTTTGGATTCCATCTCTATAGTGATACCACATTAACTATGGTGGTTGTTTACTTTTTAGGCTTAGGATGTTTGACCTTATAACTTGGTTTGATATTAAACTTGTTATTAGATGCAAATGTAGTTAGTGTATTTGCTACATACTTAAATTTTTACAATGGGATAAATTTCATTTCTCAATCATGAATAATATGACATAATTCAACAAAATATTTAAACTTTATGAATACAATGGATTCATGTAAAGGAGCAAGAATTTTTTTCTTGAAACTCTATATTTGCCATAAGATTGGTCATTTTAGCCAACATTATCATCTACCTCAAGATGTACTCATTAATAAGTTCATTGGTTTCTTATTTAATCTTTGTAAATTGGGAATAGGATTTTTTTTTGGTAATTTTAATAAATAAGTGTGCCAAAAAATGATCCACAAGGGGGTTGAAGGCATTTATTGATTGAGTTGGTAAATTATAGAACCACTGTAAAGCATAGTTTTTTAAGCTAATTAGAAATAATTTGGTCAAAAGTTTATCATTTGAGGAATAATTAAGACATGCCACTTAAGAAGATCAAATATGTTGTTCAAGATCATCCTTGCCATCATAAAATATGAACTTAGGTGTAACAAAACTAGTTAGAAAAGGGTGAAAAGATATCTTTGGTGTAAGATGATTATGCAACACCTCTTGTGAATCAATAGAGTAAGGAGATTTAATATAATTTTTTTAAATATTTTTAACATTAGTTTTCAAAAGAATTATAGTTTGAACAAGATCTTACACCTTTTAGGCTGTTAGGTTGGACATTTGAGAAGTAAACAAAGGGGGTGTACCCATAGGTTGGGTAGATATAGGCATTAAAACTAGTATTTAAGTTGAAAAATTTAGGTTTCTCATGGTAGGTGTAGCAATATTAGTCTCAAATAGGGATTTGTCTAGTGGTGACTCTTCATTAATTCATGAATATTCCATTTCTGAAGTCAGCATTTGAATTTTTTTTTGGGTAGCCAAAAGCATAAAATCTCCTAAATTTTAGGGTATAATTTAAATTTAATGGTCAAATTGCCTAATTTTTATAATAAATTTCCTCATATATATATATATATATGAGAATTCCCCTAGATTGGCTTTATTTGTGTCATTTACACACACAGACATAGACACAGACACAGATTTTATGTGTGTGTGTGTGTGTGTGTGTGTGTGTGTGTGTGTGTGTGTGTGTGTGTGTGTCTGTGTGTGTGTGTGTAAATGACACAAATAAATCCAATCTAGGGGAATTCTCCACTATATATAATATATTAACCTTTCTATAACTAGCAAGTAAGCAACTATAACCAAGTGCCAGATGACAACAATAACCTATCAGATGATTTTAATAAGCTATCAAATGACTATAACTAGCCATTAGAAGATTGAAACAAACTATCAAATGACTACAACTAGTCATCATTTATATTTAGTATTAAATTTATGGATTATGCTAAGAGTGTTAAGTCATAAAAAAGCCAAAAACTAAATATTACTTTATATTTGGATTCCTCTTGAAAAGTTCTACAATTTTAAAAAAAATCTTCACAATATGAGTTTGTATGCAAAAGTTATAAACTTGAGAAGTTGAAGAGTTATAATTGCACTTGTAGATGGATGATTGAATGGTGTAGTCATCTATCTGTAAGTGCAATGCTGACTCCATAGATTTTCAAGGCCATAATTTTTGCATACAGACTCATATTATGATAATGTTTATTAAAATTACATAAATTTTTGAGAGGAATCCAAATATGCAATAATATTTATGACAAGTGAAGTGGTTTTTGTAAAAAGATAAATTATCCATATTCTATCACTTGACTCACCTTATACTTAACCACCTAGATCCACGAGTGACTAGATGATGCATTTGGGTGAGTGCATGATGCATTCTCCCAACTGCATCGTGTAGTTGGATGATTGCATAGTGCCACATCATAATTTAACATGTTCTACCTCATAATTCCCATAGACTATTATATGCATTCTAACCTAATTTTCCACCATTGTAAAATTGATTCTCCTAGTGAACTCTAATATTTTTTAATATAGGCCACTAAAAATTTCCTTGGTCATAGGAAACAATGGTTGAAATACATATCCTATTTCCCCATTAGAAGTATGAAGTAGTGATGTGATCAAAGTGAAGGTTTTTATTATATGGGGATGACTCATAGCTCTAATAATATATATATATATATATATATATATACCTACTTGTTCATCTACACTTTATGATTTTTTATTTTTGAATATAGTTCTTAGGATTTCATCAACATCTTCAAGGTTTTAATGAATGCACTCACAAAATAATGTAATTACTTACACTTGCTCATGATCTATTTTCTCATGTTCATCAATTTCATTGGACTCATGATTTTCATTATTATAATCTTCTTCTATGATAACCTCATTAGTATGTTTTTCATTATCATAATATTTTTTTATAAATTCAATCTCACCAAGAACCTATTATAAGGTCTCATCAATTGCTCTAACTGATCTGGTCAAAGGATGTAAATCATGGTTTGTATAACCTAAATGCATAAGTAATGTCATAATATAAATTTCATTGCTTGAACCATTATCAATCATAACACCATATATAATTTTGTGTTTAAGGGATACTCAAATGAATAAGGAAGGAATATCTATGTCATCATCCATAATCTCACTATCATCAAAAGTAATGGAGGGTGTTTGAACCATATGAGGTGTATGCCATGTATAGGTACTAATAATCTAATCCAATTAGTGTTCATTATGATATGAAGGAGGGTGTGAATTATATGCCATTTTAATTTCTCAATCATTTTTTTAATGATCTTTCAAAGGATTTTTAAACATTTTTTTAATTTCTAGTGATCACTAGGTTGTGAACATGGTTCCTTTGAAGGATCATCAAATGTATTTTTTTGCTCATCAATGAGGTCTTATATTTTATTCTTCAAGGTAAATTTTTTTTTGGTCAATTTCTCAAGGCCTTGGTGATAGTCACAATAAGAATTCACATCATACCCTTTGGGTAGAGGTCTACTCATATCAAGCTTTATAGAATGAGGGAGAGATATAATATGACACTTGACAAGTCATGAGAGTAATGAATCAAGAGACTTAAGTAAGTGTGAAAAGTATCCCTGTGGTGTATTGGATAACACAAGTCAATTAGGTGGTTGTGAGACCACATTAACTATGGTGGTTGTTTCTTTTATAGGCTCAAGAAGTTCGACCTTATAACTTGGTTTGATAGTAAACTTGGTATTAGATGTAAATTTAGTCAGTATATTTGCTACATACTTAAGTTTGATTTCATGATCATGAATAATATGGCATAAGTCATAAAAAGATTTTAACTTTATGAATAAAATGGATTCGTGTAAAGGAGCAAGCAAAATTTGCTTGAAAATATCTTGAAGCTCTTTATCTACCATAGGATTGGTCATTTTAGCCAACATTGTCTTATACCTCAAGACATACTCATTAATAGGTTCATTGGTTCCTTATTTAATATTTGTAATTTGGGAATATGAAATATGTTTGGTAATATTAATAGATAAGTGTGTCAAAATCCTATCTATAATGGGTTTGAAAGCATAATCTTTTAAACTCCTTGTAAATAATTTTATAAAAAGTTTATCATTTGAGGCATAATCAAGGTATGCCTCTTAATAATATATAGTATGTTGTTCAAGATCACCATTTCCATCATAAAATATGAACTTAGGTACAACAAAATTGGTTAAAAAGAAATCTTTGGTGTAAGATGATTATGAAACACCTCTTGTGAATCAATAGCATAAGGGGATTTCATATAATTTTGTTCAATATTTATAACTTTAGTTTTCAAAAGTTTATAGTTTTAATAAGATCTTGCACCTCTTAGTCTTTTAGGTTGGACGTTTGAAAAGTAACCAGAGGAGGTGTACCCATAGGTTGGGTAGATATAGGCATTGAAATTGGTATTTGAGTTGAAGCATTTATGTTTCACATGGTAGATGTAGCAATAGTAGTCTCAAATAGGGATTTGTTTTGTGGAAAATCTTTTTTTATTCATAAATATTATATTTTTTGAAGTCAAGATTTGACAAACTTTTTGGATATCTGAAAGCATGGGATCATCTAAATTTTAGGGTTTAATTTAAATTTAATTATTAGATCACCTACTTTTTAAAATAAATTTCCTCCTAAATATGTATGTCACCAACACAAAAAAATCCAATCCAATGGAATTTTACACTATATATAATATATTAAAAAAATTATAACTAACAGGCAATCGATTGTAACTAAGTGCCAGATGAAAATAACAAGCTATTAGATGAATGCAATAAGATATTAGATGAATATAAATAGATATAAAATGAATTTAAAAAGCTATTATATGACTAAAATTAGTCATCATTTATCAAAAATGTTGAATAAATGGTTTATACTAAGAGGGTTAAGTCATAAAAAAATGTCAAAACATAAATATTACTTCATGTTTGGATTCCTCTCAAACAATTATGCAATTTCAAAAATAATCATCATAATTTGAGTATATATACAAATGTGATAGACAAGAGAGACTAGGGAGCTAGTATCACACTTGAAGAGGGACATCTTCATGATGCATTCGTCCATCTTCAAGTGCAATGCCAACTCCCCAAATTCTTGAGGCCGTAACTTTTGCATACAGACTCAAATTGTGATATTTTTTAAAATTACATAAAGTTTTGAGAGGAATTTAAATATTCAATAATATTTATATTTAGGGAGGTTATTTAATAAAAAACTTGATTTTCCATGTTCTATCACTTGATTCATCTACATAATTAACCACCTAGATCCATGGGGGACTAGATGATGTAATTGAGTGATTGCATGTTATAGTTGGGTGTGGGCATGATGCATTCACATGATTGAATGGTGCCAACTCCTAATTCATAATGTTCCATCTCATAACTCCCCTAGACTATTATATTCCTTCTAACATAATTTACCACCATTGTAAAATTGATTTGCCCAGTGAGCTCCAAATTTTTTAATATAGGCCACTAAAATTTTCCTTAGACCTAAGAAACAAGGTTGAAATACATATCATGTTTCCCCATTATAAGTATGAAGAAATAATTTTCTCAAGGTGAAGGTTTTTTGTATATGGGGATGACCCATAGCTTGAATAACATGATCAATATATGAATGTGCTTGTTCATCTACACTTTTTGATTTTTAAGTTTTAAATATGTTTATTAGGATTTCATCACGATGTTCAAGGTTTTGATGAATTCACTCACAAAATAATGCTTGCACTTCATCATGATCTATTTTCTCATGTTCATCGATTTTATTAGACTCATGGCTTTCATTATCATAATCATCTTCTATGATAACCTCATCAATATGTTTTTAATTATCACAATATTCTTCTACAAAGTCAATATCACAAAGAACTTGTTATAAGGTCCCATTAAATTCTCTACCTAATATGGCAAAGGATGCAAATCATTATTTGTATAACCCAAACACATAATTAATGTCATAGTACAAAGGTTATTTCTTTCACCATTATCAATCATAATACCATGTATAAGTTTGTGGTAAAGGTATACTCAAATTAATAAGGAATGAAGATTTAAGTCATCATCCCTAATCTCACTATCATCAAAAGTAATGGAGGGTGTCTGAACCATAAGAGGTGTATGCCATGTATAGGTACCAATAATCCCATTCAATGGGTGCTTATTATGATATGGATGAGGGTATGCACTAAATGCCATTTACACTTCTTGATACTTATTTTAATGATCCTGTAAAGGATTGTTAATCATTTTTTATTTATGGTGATCACAAGGTTGTGAACTTGGTTCCTTTGAAGGATCATCAAATGTATTTTTTGGGTCATTGATGAGATCTTGGATTTTATGCTTCAAGATAAAACATCTATTCATAGAATGCCCAAAGCCTTTATGATAGTCACAATAAGCATACACATCATACCCTTTGGGTATATTTCTACTCATAAAAACCTCTATAGGATGAGGGAGAGATATAATATGACACTTTACAAGTTATGAGAGAAATGAAGTGGGAGATTTAGGTAAGTGTGAAAATTATATCCATGGTGTATTGGATAACACAAGCTAATATCGGAGTTATTTCCAGAATCCAGATAATGCGAGTGCAATGGAGACATGGTCACATGAGTTGAAGCAAGTGCACACCACATAGATGCTAAAGCAATTTGAAAATAACACAAGAAGATAAATTACACAAGATAAAATGGAGAAAACCAAAATCTGACTATCATGAGATGGCCAAAGTGAGGATTACAAATAGGAGAGTACGTAAGTAACTCCTCCACAAAAGGTGGACAAGGCACCCCAAGAATAGACTGTAACTCCTCCATGAAAGGTGGTGACAAGGTGCTAAGAATAGAGAAGTAACTCCCATCAAGGGAGTTACTTATGACATTCTTATGACACCTATGACACATCTATGACACACACCTCCACATAAGCTAGCCTATCCCACAAATGTAGGAAAACTCCATGTATGCACAATAAATACAATTTCCCTAATTAATAAATAGGGAAAAATAAAAACCTACACTAATAGTTAATTAGGTGTTTGTGACACCACATTAACTATGGTAGTTGTTTCTTTTGTAGGACTAGGAGGTTTGACCTTATAGCTTGGTTTGATATTAAAATTGGAATTAGATGTAAATGTAGTAAGTGTACTTACTACATACTTAAGTTTATTCAATGAGATATGTTTCATTTCATGATCCTAAATAATATGGCATAAGTCATCAGAAAATTTGAACTTTGTAAATACGATGGATTTGTGTAAATAAGAAAGAAAAATTTGCTTGAAAATATATTGAAGCTTTATATCTACAATAGGATTGGTCATTTTAACCAACATTATCTTGTATCTCAAGACATACTCATTAATAAGTTCATTGGTTCCTTATTTAATCTTTGTAATTTGGGAATAGGAAATATTTTTGGTAATGTTAATAGATACTTGTGCCAAAAATTGATCCACAAGGGGTTTTAAAGAATTTACCAATTGAGTTGGTAAATCATAGAACCACTATAAACCATATTCTTTTAAGCACCTTGGAAATAATATGGTCAAAAGTTTATCATTTGAGGCATAATCAAGGCATGCCACTTGATAAGATTGAAGATGTTGTTTAAGATCACCCTTACCATTATAAAATATGAACTTAGGTGCAAAAACAAGGGTTAGAAAGGGGTGAAAATATATCTTTAGTGTAAGACTATTATGCAACACTTCTTGTGAATAAATAACATAAGGAGATTTCATATAATTTTTTTCAATATTTGTAACCTTAGTTTATAAAAGTTTTATAGTTTGAACAAGAGCTTGCACCTCTTAGTATTTTTGGTTGGAAATTTGATAAGTAAATAGAGGATTTTTTACCCATAGGTGGGTAGATATAGTCATTTAAAATAGTATTTGAGTTGAATCATTTAGGTTTCACATGGTAGATGTATCAATAGTAGTCTCAGGCAGGGATTTGTTTAGTATAAACTATTCATTAATTCATGAATATTCTATTTTTAAAAGTTAGGATTTGGAAAATTTTATTGGTATCCAAAAGAATGGGATTGCCTAATTTTTAATGTGCAATTTAAATTTAAGGGTTGGCTCTCTTACTTTTTAAAATAAATTAATTCTTATATATGTATTTTAGTGACACCAAGAAAGCCAATCTAGGGGCATTTATCACCATTTATAATATATTAAATTTTTTATAACTAGTAGGTGGGTGACTGTAACTAAGTGCCAGATGACAATAAAAAACTATCAGATGATTATAATAATCTATCAGATGACTATAAATAGTTGTCAAATGATTACAATAAGTTATCACATGACTACAACCAATCATCATTTATCTACATTATTGAATTGATGGATTATACTGAGAGTGTTAAGTTATAAAAAAATGCCAAAACCTAAATATTACTTCATATTTGGATTCCTATATAAAATTTATGCAATTTCAAAAAAAATGTCACAATCTAAGTCTGTATGCAAAAGGTATGTCGTTGGGGAGTCATTCGTATGCAAGTGCAATACTGACTCCTCAGCTTCTTGAGGCTATAAATTTTTCATAAGGACTCAGATTGTGATGATTTTTTATTAAATTATATAAATTTTTGAGAGGAATATAAATACATAAAAATATTTGTTTTTGGTGAATTTTTTATGAAAAATCTTGATTATCAATGTTCAATCACTTGATTCATCGACATAGTTAACCACCAAGATACATGGGAAACTAGATGATGCATTTGGGTGAGTGTAGGATGCATTTACCTGACTACATGGTGTAGTTGGATGATTTCATGGTGCCAAATCATAATTCACCATGTGTTCCCTCATAATTTCCCTAGACTATTATATGCCTTCAATTTTAATTCACCACCATTATAAAACTGATTCATCTAGTGAGCTCAAAGTTTTTTAATCTAAGACACTAAAATGTTCCCTAGTCTAAGAAACAAAGGTTAAAATACATATCCTATTTCCCAATTAGAATCATGAAGAAGTAATGTGATCAAGGTGAAAGTTTTTGGTATAAGGGGATGACCCATAATTTGAAAAACATGATCAATATATGGACCTACTTGTTCATCTACACTTTTTTATTTTTTAGTTTCAAATATGGTTATTAGGATTTCATCAATATATTCAAGGTTTTGATGAATGTGATCAAAAAATAATATAATTAATTACACTTGATCATGATCAATTTTCTCATGTTCATCAATTTCATTAGACTCACTGTTTTCATTATCATAATATTCTTGTATGATAATGATCCAAAACTCGAAAGCTTTAGTTGAAATATAATTCAAAAATAAGAACAACACAATTCAAATAATGCTATCTTTGAAAAGAGATGTTTTATTTATCAAAATTATAGACCCAAACATATGCTTATCTCTGAGAAGAGATGTCTGCTTTCCCTTTTAGGTTACATCTTCATTTATACATGTTTTGAAGGTGTGGGGAGGATATGGAAGGTCACCAATCTCGGGGGAGATGAATTGGTTCGACTTCCACAATTTACAACAATACATAATTTGAGGTATTACTATTTTTAGAAACTTACTAATAAAATTAAAATTTGGGACACTTCCATTGGGTTTTAAGGGGTCAAAATTCATTTAAAAAATATCAATGCCATCTCATGATGTTCCCCTCATTATTAGCTTTCCAACGGTTCAAACGGTGAGTTAATTGGAGCTATGGTGCAAAAGTTATGGCTCTCGAAAGTTCCGCCATCAAATGGGGTGGACCCATCACCCGAATTGTCATCTGAATTGTTGTCCGGATCAGATAACCTCATTAGTATGTTTTTAATTATCAACATTAGTATCATCATGATTCATAGGATCAGGTTCCTTATTAGTTTTAGAAATATTAGTTGGTAGGAGGGGAATTTAAATGTGTTCAATAGGCACACCTCCCAAAGAAGGGATATGCCTATGTTGTATACAAAATAATATAAACAAGAATTAAAAAATCATAAAAATATAAAACCTTGGCTAGCTGAAAACTCTAGGAATTAGAAAAAATTACATTCACACAAATTGGGTTCACCAAATTTTTAACCCTAAAATATAGGTATGGGGAATCTAGGGTTAAAGGGGTAAAATATATCCTAAGGCACAAGGATGATACACTATCACTAAATCAGGCCAATTATTTATGAAACTTAGATAAAATATATACTAGATTTATTATTTTAATATGATAAATATAGGTACAACTATGCTAAATATTGTGATGATAATGAAAATAAGATACTTAGCTAGTTCTAATGATAACATGGATCTGAATCTAAAACATGCATAAAGTAGGTTGGATTTAGATTTTGGATTAGTTGCTTGATTCTAGAAATTGTACATCTGTATACATCAACCTAAGATAGTTATGTTAATGCTTTATATTATTTAGACACATGTTGATAGTAAAAAATGCCTACTGAAACTAGATGCAACCACTTGGATGCTTATAGGTTTTTTATTTCTTTCACTCTAGTGCATTTAGATCTAGGTCATGGACTATTACTCCTTGTCAAATAACAAAACCCTAGTTCTTCATATTCATCATGGATATATGAAAAATAGGTTAGTGGCACATGTTGTCATGCTACTTGAAATACCCCCTTATCAATGAGTGCTACCTACATAACTAATACTCCAAAAAAGTCCTCAGACTTATGTAGTTCTTCCCTTTGTGTTGGATTATGTGTGAATCATGCAGTGTGTGATAAGTAAATATAATAATGGCCTAGCTTGTAACTTGGAAAATTTGGCTCATGGAGTGATCCTTAAGTAATTCAAACTTGTTGGTATGTTTTCCTTATGATTGATATGGAAATAAGAGAAAATTAGGAAGTTTTTCCCATTTGAGTGCTTGATTGAGTGTGTTTGGTAAGTTTCCTTAGTCTTTTCTAAGTGAAGAATGAATGAGGATTGACCTTACATATATATACATATTTATTCATCTAGAGAATATATCACATTAAAGTAATTATACCAACCTTTAAGACACATTTTATTTTTAAAATGGATGACTTTAAAGCATTAGACACTTGTGTTAGAATAAGACACTTGCATCAATATATGTGTCTAACTAGAATGCAAGTGTCATGGTAGTTGGAAAATAGGTGTAAATCCATAACTTGTAGAGATGGAAGATAAGTAGGTTTATAGAATTATGAGAAATATATAATGCCTAGGTCATCGAAATGACATTGGCTAGACTAACAAATAAGCAATGAGGCAAAAAGAGAGTGTATGCAAGCCTTTTAGTAGTAGGAAAGGTCTAGGAGCTGAAGGTATGTATATGATATGTATTTACCAAGTGTTCAAAACTGAGGTGATATATAATTCATACATAGTTTCTACATATACATGTGTGTTCCTAAACTAAGAATCATAGAGTAAGAGGTTTTCCTTAAGATACCATGTGTGTGATTGCACCATTTGGTATCAAAGATAGTTTATTTTTCTAGTGGACTACATGTTTGAAGACTCCAGTTGAGTTGTTTGGCATTCTATTAAAGAGAATTTTGCATTGAGAGAAATGATGGCACACAAATGTAACATTTTCATAAGAGGGGAAAGACCAAGAGTACTTTGAGATATAGATTTGGTAGAAATGATGTGAGGAATGCAAGAAAGGTTAGATGAAATGGAAACAACACAAAGAAGGGGAACTCATGTTTAGGATGAGAGTAAGGATGAAGAATAAATATTTAAAGAGATCAGATTATAAGACATGGAAAATGAATCTAAGACCATATTGATTAGATCCATGGCAAGGCTTGGTAGTAAACCATAGTTGGAGACACCTTTCTATAAGAGAGTTTGAATCCAAAGGAACTTATAGATTAGATAAAAAAATATGGAGAAATACTTTAGCTATGAATCTATATGGAGAAACCTAAGATGTTGAAGTTTAATTTTACAAATTCTAAGAGTTATGCATTTTTTATGGTGGGATCATGTGCAGGCCCAGAGACAAAAAAAAAGGCAAAGAGAAGATAAAATATCAAGATAGCATGGTGATAAATTTGAAGGCCAAAATTATACCTTCTAATTACCGAATGAGTTTGTTTAGGAAACTAAAAAAATTGAGACAAATAAAAATTAGCATCAAAGAGTACACTGAGGAGTTATATAGACTCACTATAAGATCTAGACATACAAAGGATATTCATGAGAAGGTAGAAAGATTTTTGAATGGGTTTCATTTTGATATTCAAGATGAAATCATTTTGTTGAACCTAAGAACCATAGAAGAAACCTATAAAAGTGCATTGAATGTAGAAGAGTTGCTAAGAAAATAATAAGTGAAACATAGAGGTAGAGGAAGCTCTTCGAGAGGACAAGAAAAAATAAATGGTGGAAAAGGAGAAGAAACACATGGTGGAGAGGTGAGAAACTCAAAAAATCAAATCTTAAGTACAAGAGGAGGCTACTCTTCTACTGAGGATAGGATATTTTGGAAGAGAGAGAGGTGGAGTCTTTCAAGGTAACTATTTTGAATGTAACAAGTATGTTGGACATAAAACTTATGAATGTCCAAAAAAACCTCAAAATAATGAGAGGATGACTAAATAAAGTAATTATGTTGCTCATGCTAATGAAGAGATTGTTGGATCCAAAAAACACATGAAATATCTAGAATAAGGAGAGACTTTATTGATGAACAAAGTGTTGTTTAAACCAACAAATGAGGTGAATGAACCTACACAAATGAAGAGTTTACTATGGACTATTTTCAAATATAATACTAAGTATTTTAATGTGGTAATTGATAGAGGTAGAATGGATAATTTATTTAATCAAGAGATGGTATAAAAACTTGGGATAAAACAATTGGTACATCCTATACCATAAAAGGTTTCATGGTTGCTAAATGACATAAAATAGTTTGTACCCATGGATGTGTGTCATGTGATATTGGGAAGGCCATGTAATTTTGATAGGAGAGTAATGCATGATGAAAGAGAAAAAATTTACACCATAATGAAGGATGTCAAGAGATTTACATTGAGTCCATTAAGAAATAAAGGAGATGAGGTGGACAATAGTTCTACAGTGATGTTGATTTTTGGTAAATATTTTTTGAAGGTGGATAAAGAGGAAGAGACATGTTTTTCTCTAGCTTCAAGGCCTATTCAAGTTGTGATAGACACTAATTAAATTGATATTCCTATGGAAATATAAAATATGTTCAAAGGATATGTTGATATTGTGTCAGATGAATTTTTTGAGGGACTACCACCTATGAGAAATGTTAGATATTACATAGATCTAGTGCCTGGAGAAATTTTAGCTAATAATGCAACCTATAGATTGACTTAAATGGATAAAAAAGAGATAAAAAGGTAAGTGAAATAATTTTTGGAAATGGGGTTAATCTGAGAGAGTTTGAGCCCTTGTGCAGTCCTAGTTGTGTTAACACCTAATACAGGTAGAGAGTGGCAAATGTGTATAGATTCACATGAAATAAAAAAGAGAACCATTAAGTATAGGTTTCCATTACTAATAATGGATGACCTAATGGACTATTTGAGTGGAGAAATTTGTTTTACTATGATATATTTGAAGAGTGGGAATCATCAAATCCAAATAAAATAAGGTGATAAGTGGAAGACTGCATTCAATATAAATGATGGGTTGTGTGTGTGGTTGGAAATGTTATTTAGTTTATCAAACACCCCAAGTACATTAATGAGACTCATGAATGAAGTTTTCAAGTATTTAAGGGTAAGGTTGTCATAATTTATTTGGATGACATTTTGAAATTTAATCATTATAAATAGGAGAATTTGAATTTAGGTTTTGATAAGTTAAAAGAAGATAAATTTCTAGTGAACTTAAAAATGTGAAACTTCACGTAAGAAGAAATAATATATTTGGGATTTATAATATAAAATTATGGGTTGAAGATGGTTCTAAATAAGGTTAAGAAAATTTTGGAGTGGCCTTCACTGAAGAGTATGTTTGAGGCAAGAAGTTTCCATGGGTTGAGAAGTTTCTACAAAAAGTTCATTCAAAATTTCAATGATATATGTGCACCCATTACAAAGACTATGAATGGGGATAAAAATAATTTTAAATGGAATATTGAATTATAGATTATATTTTGGTTTTTTAATAGGAAAGTGATAGAATAACTGGTATTATCCTTGATATACATTACAAAAGTGTTTCAAGTTGATTGTGATGCAAGTGATACAACCATAAGAGCGGTGCTACATTAAGAAGGTAAGATAATTTACTATTCAATGATAAGTTGAATGAATCCAATAATAATTACTTGGCCTATGACCAAGTATTTTATAAAATGATACAAGATATCAAGAAGTGGTGACACTAATTGTTAGCAAAGGAATTTATTTTGTACATAGACAACCATGCATTGTAATTCATAAACAATCAAGGTAAGCTCAATCAAAGGAAAATTAAATGGGTATAATTTATTTAAATTGATTATTTTATTTTGATGTGTAGAAGTGGAAATTTCAATAAAGTTTTAGATTCCATGAGTAGGCGAGCTCTTATTGTGAATGATCTCAAAGTGGAGGTAATTGGTTTTGACTTAATGAAAGAGTTGTATGAAGAAGATTTGGATTTCCAAGATGCATGCATAACATGAATGAATACAAAAAATACAGATAACACTTTGTGGTTGAAGTACATGTTTCAATATGAATTATTATTCAAAGGAATGAGGTTATTCATACCTCAAGTCTCTATGAGAGAGAACATATTGAAATAAAAACATAATAGAGGTCTATCTATCATTTTAGGTATGATAAGAATTTTTAAAAATTGAGTGAAAATTATTATTAGACTTAGATGAGTATGGATATTAATAAGTATATGCAAAACTATAGAGTCTGCCAACATGCTAAAGGCAAAATTCATAATACTGGTTTGTATCAATGACTTCCTATTATAGATAAACCATGAAATGCATTGGGTATAGGATTTGTTCTTGGATTACCAAGAACACAATGAGTTAATCAATCCACATTTTTTGTTTTTGATAGATTTTATAAGATGGCTCACTTTTTAATAAGCAAGAAGACTAGTGATGCCACACATATTTGTGAATATGTTGTTTCAATAAGTTGTAAGATTACATGAGTTGCCAAGAATTATTGCATTATATATAGATACAATGTTTGTTGGGAACTTTTGAAGGATGTTGTGGAAGAATTTGGGCATAATATTAGATGTCAGTTCAACTTATCACCCTCAAACATATGGATAAATAAAGGTTGTGAATCAAAGTCTTGATAATTTGTTGAGATATTTAGTTGGTGACAAGCCCAAATAGTGGGATTTGATGTTGGAACAAGATCAATTTAATTACACTAATTCAGGCAACCAACGTATATGTATGAGTATTTTTCAAATAGTGTATGGGAGAAGCACTAAAGGTGTATGTGAGTTGAGGAGTACATTTGAGATAAGTAGGATAAGTATAGAAGGTGAAAACTATGCTTAAGCTATGCAGGATATGCATAAGGAATTTAGGATAAGACTTGAAGAGAGCTAGAAAATTCAAAAAACATGATGATATTAGAAGGAGCAAGTTGAATTTTGTGGTCATGGATTTGGTTTTAGATCATTTTCACAAGGAGAGGTTTCTAAAAGATGAATATAACTAGGGTAAGTTTTAGTGTCCCATATAGAAATTAACTTGGGTTTTTTTGGATAATCTCTAAGTATGTGTTTAAAAAATCTGGTAAAAATTAACAGCCAGTCTTTAGGTGAGAGGATGAATAGACCAAAAAATCATAATGGGGTGCATAATCTAGACTTACATGAAATAATACCAAAAACATGTAGATGGACTTTACCTTATTTTTTTATGGATCACACCTTTTTGACATCGAATGATAGAGTTGATGGTGAACAACAAAAATGCTACCAAATGATAATTATGCTATCATCTAATAATAATTCTATCAAATGAAAACAATGCTATCATTTGAAAATAATACTGTCAAATGATAAAAATGTTGTCATTTCATAGCAATGTTATTGAATAAAAATAATGATGTCACTCAATAGCTACGCTATCATTCAAAAACATTACTTTTGAATGATAGATATTACTATTAAATAATAATGTTATTATCATTTGATAATATTACTTTCTTTTGATAGTGTTGTCACCATTTGGTAGCCTTACTGTCAAGAGATGACATTACTATCATTTGATAGCATTGTTGTCATTTGACAACATTATAGTCATTTGACAAATTTGGTGTCACTTAGTAGCATGTTGTCATTTAGCACCATCACCTGACACTTTATTCATCCCTTTCCTTCTATTGAATTTTTTTATTATGACTATATGGGTAGACATATGTTTACATATAATGGTGAGTAATCTCATATTAACTTTTGATAGAGTGATAAACTATATTTATTTGTATGAAATTTATTTGAAATGGTAGGGAATATAACCTATAAAACTAACTTATACTCAATAATTTAGGTAAATCCACGTTGATCATCACCCCCTAAAATAGTTAAATGTTAGTTTATAAAATTAAAATATTCATGAATTAAAAAAGAATAGCCACTAAAATTTACCATGAATACAACAAGCTCAAGTGGAATGAGATTGATATTTACAATATTTTAAAAACTTCTCACATACTGATAATGAATTAAGGTTTTTATATGGAGCAAGAATCTTGCCTATCTTCAATATAGCATATTTTTACTCATAGGTTGAGGAATAAAAATGTGACAACATGGATTGGAGAGATAAATTACCATGAATAACTGAAGGATCAATCAAAAAGGAGATAAAGTCCATTCTAAACATTCATATTGGCAAGAAGAGAAGGGACATCGATTACTATGAGTATTGGTCAAGTGGAAAGCTAGATTAGTTGAAGATGTGACTTAGATGAATGCATCTAAAGTTAAAAAACATGGTAAAACTATAGAGGATCTCATAACAAGGTCAAGAGTAGGAGCTCATGGCCACATTTAATTACCATGAATATCTGATGTAGAATTATCCATGGTGAATAAGCAATCTTCCATCAACAAAAAACATAACATTGTGTTTATGTGTTTTTATTTGCTTGTTTCTTGTTTTAACATGATGCAATTGTTTGGAGCTAAATTTTTGAAGTCTCTAAATTATTCTAATTTTTAATCTAGTGGATAAACCATGTTAATGTTATCAATTTCTATTATAAACACTTTGTGTAAAAAGTTTTTTTAGTATCTCAAAACTCATGTTCTTATCATGAATAAAAACCCAATTTAGTCTAGGTTTCATAGGCATCACATATCACTGACAAAACTAATTTGTCTACATTCCACAAGTGTTATTTATTATTGATGCACCAAATTGGGTCTTAGTTCTTAAAGTGATAAAAATGTCAATGAGCCTGATGGGGTTTATGATATTTGGTTTCAAAAGTTCTTACAATTCATGATAGGCTCAATATAGTCTATATAGATTGTCAAGGTGTTTGTATTATTTAAAAATCCTAAAAGAGTTTAAGCATGTAAGATTTCATGGGTATCCAAAGTAGTTGATGGACCCAACAAGATATACATGGAATAGTAAACATGTAATTTTTTTGATCATTATGGAGTTCACAAACCTAAAAGGGTTTAGCATGAAATCTAGAATGTCAAGAGTCATAAGGGAATGTGAAGGGTTAAAAGATTCCATCTTTTAAATAGGAAATTGGCAATTTTGGGTGGAAGATGATTTTTTTATTCATGTTAATTTTCCATAGCTTGTAAGGCTCATATAAGATGGTGTGTGTATTTATCTTAAACATTGTTATGTTTTTCAATAAAGGAAGAGAATATGTTCTTTATGTTAAGGGTTTTAAAGTATATTTTTGAGTTAGTCCATATGTGTGTGTGTGCCCAAACTAAACATCTCAAAGTAAGAGGTTGTCCTTAAATGGATACACTCTCTATGATTATACTGCATTAATAAGTAAAATAATAATGAACATTAAATGACATGACATCATTTATTTAAATTTGTTGAAGTTTGTGAAGTAATATATGTAAATATCTATAGAAAATAATGTTTAAAAAAACAAATTAATGAATGCACAAAAGGTAAATATTGCCTCAATGTAAGACAAACCACAAATTTGAGACACAAGTCTTAGGCGGGGAAACCAAATCAATGAAATAACACCTGATGTGTATTAATAAGGATTAAAAAATATTCTCCAATTAAAATATTTTTAGAAGAAAAGATAATAGAGAAAAAGAATGAACTTTAAGTGTAAATAAAAAAATATCAAGTTTTAGAATGATATAGGAGAAAGATATTTAAATAGAGGTAGCAAGCAAGAATGAGTTAAAAATGATCTTCATCATAAACTTATGCAACTTTCTTAGTTTTGCCTAGTGGCACTAATCCTCATAATGTGAAGGAGAATAATTTGATAAGTGTGGAAAGAGTTACACATGACATAAAAATTCAAGATTCCAGTCAAAATATACAAAATAAGAATGACACCTCAGAAAATTTGGAATATGTGAATTAAAAATTCACATAATGATAAAACCTTCACACACCTAAATTGACTTAGGTTAATAAAGTGAACTCAAATAAGACCTTAAGTTTCATTTTAGATTACAAAAGTATAGAAAACCTTACAAACAAAGAAGATAATTAAAATTACATAATACTTTCACCTGAGAGAAATTAAAATATTACAAAGATTTGAGAATGAAAGAGGAAGAGAATAGATGTCTCCAAAAAATTTGAAATGGTGAAGGTGTGATCATTGGAAATCTCTAAAAATACTCATAGGAAAAAATATGGTTAATTACTTTTGGAAAAAAGACCAATAAAAAAAGAGATAAAAAAATTGATATATTATACCTGCATAGCATAAAATCTAACACCAAATCTTTGAGTTAAGTAAACAAACATGCCATTAAAACTACAATTTTCATATATTTAATGTGATAAAAGTAATCTATAAGGGTAATAAAGAAAAATATAAATTTTATAATAAAATACATAAAATATGAATTCCATTGTGATAAATTACAATAAAAAAAGGTTTATCACAAATTTTAAAAAAAAGAAAATCCTACTTTCAAATGATTCATGAATCACCATTACAGATAGAAGATATTAAAAAATTGTAAAAAAAACTATTCTCTATCAAATAGCTCTAACAAAAAGTATTTAAGTGTAAAACTTAAAAAAAGATAGAAAACACAAATGACAATTTATAAAAAGCTCTGATTAAATAAATGAGGAGCAACATCAACATTCCATATAAATATATCAATATTTTTTTATGATAAAAATTAAACATGTATTTTTATTTAATTTGAATTTAAAAAATAATTAAATATGTTTTATATTTTGAAATATGTATTAAAAGGGTAAATCAAATTAACACTTTAAAAAAAAAAAAAAAATTGAAAAAGGTGAAATGAATAAAACACATTAGAATAATAGTTTTTTTGAAGCATTTGAAAAGTGAAATGTATTGACACATTAGTTACCACATGTCAAAGTGTAAGATAATTTGAAAGTTTAAAAAATATCTTATGGCACCATATGCTAATTCTTTAAAAAATGTTATTAAATGTTTATGAACAATGAAATTTTTAAAAATAAATAAATAAAGACAAAATGATATTGTTCAAAGTTTGACAAAACTTTAAATTTGTTTTAATTATAAATAAATAAGGTATACGATTATCTTATTTTTATTTTTATTTTAAAAAGTATTAAAATAAATGGATTGGTGTTTTGATTAGATTTATATGAAATAAAAAAGAATTTGGTTTGAATTTCTTAATATTATATGAAAGTAAATAAGACAAACCAAGATTGAAACTTTAAATATGATTACACTTGATATCATATTAATAGTTTTAACTTGTTTGAATTTTAAAATTCTAAATAGGAAAAAATAAAATGTCCTACCAAGGATAGAAAAACCAAAGATTAAAAAAATTCAATATCATATGATTATAAAAAAATACCAGATAAAAGTATGAATACAACCAAATGGATTCTTTGAAAACTACTTTTTATCACCTTTTTTTTTTGAAATGTAGTAGTTACCAATTTTATAATTTTTCAAAATAATGATTTGGGTTTGGATTTTTTTTTAAATATTTATTCCAAGCTTACAAATAAATAAACTTAAAAAAATGATAAAAATATAGATCATCAATTAAAAAATACATCCATTTTTGTTGGATGAGTTTTACTCAATATGTTCATTCTTTTTCATTAAAAAAAGACAAGAAAATGTTTATTTCCACTACTACTTAATATTAGAAATAAAATGAAACCAATAAAATTATATATTATTGAGTTATTAAAAGTAATGCTTTAAATTTCTAAAAGGTGTAATAAAAATGGCATAAGAAGATGCAACCAGCCAAAAAAATCATAATTAACTCAAAATCCTTTTTTTAGTAACTTAAAATGAAATGAGAGAATAATAATACAAAAAAATAGGATATATCTATACAAAATGTTGATATAAAGTCATAAATCTACAAGAAAGTTTTTGTAAGGGTTTAAAAATAGTGTTAAACTCACAAATCAGCAAGAAAGTTTTTGCAAGGGTTTAAAAAAGTGTTAAAAAAATGTATTTCTCCACCCAAATGCTTGAAAACACTCGAATTTCAACATTAAAAAAAATTCCTCTGGTACCATAAATGAATATATGTAAAGATGGAAAGAAAATACTATTTAAAATATAAATTAATGAATATATAAAAAGTAAATATTAATTTAAGGAATATATGTTAAAATGGATAAAAAATAATATTTAAAATATAATTTAATGAATACATAAAAGGTAAATATTAATTCAAATTAAACCAAAGTATAAATATGAGATAATTTATTAAGGAAACTAGATTAATGGAATAAACCTCATGTGGATTAAGAAGGATTACAAAACAATTTCTCCAATTACAATCTTAATAAAAGAAAATAGAATAAATAAAAATAATGAGATTTAAGTGTGAAGATAAAAATCTCAAGTTGTAGAATGAGATAAAAGAGAGTTATTTAAATAAAACTATGAAGTAAAGAGTTACAAAGAATCTTTGTTAAGAATTTACATAATTTTCTTAGTGTGTTTCTAGTGTCACTAATCTTAATAAAGTGAAGGAGAAGTGTGTGCCAAGTGTGGAAGGAGTTACATGTGACGTAAAACTTCAATATTATTTTTAAAAGATATAAAAAAGGTGTGTCACTTCATAAAATTTAGAATATGTAAATTAAAAATTCACACAATCATAAAACCTACACACCTAAATTGATTTAGAATTATAAATTAAAATAAAAAATTTAACATCTAACATTCCCTTTTAAGTTGAATTTTGGGTTACAAAATTAAAGGAAAACTTACAAACAGAGAAATTTTTTGAAATCACATAATAATTCCTCTTGAAGATAACTTATTTTGAGATAAATTATAATATTACAAATATTTGAAATGAAAAAATAAGATAATAGATGCCACCATAAAACTTGCTACAATGAAGGTGTGATCATTAACAATCTCTAAGAATCCTCGTAGGAAAAAATAGGTAGTCAATCCACTTTGGAACGAATATCAACAAGAAAGAGTATGAGAAAAAATTATCCACTATACCTAAATTTTTTTTTACAACAAATCTTCAAGTTAAGTAAAAAATATGTCATTAAAACTATGATCTATATAAATTTAATGTAATAAAAATAGATCTATAAGAGATAAAAAGAAAGAGACAACATCCATTTTTTTATTTGATAGGTTAATAAATGGGTTAATAGGTCCCATACCCATACAAAGAGAAGGTGAAAGATATGTAGGAAAGTTTAGAAAAATAGAGCTAGATAATGCTTATAAACTGATCAAAAACTCAAAATTTAGCTTAAAAGTCACCAAAAACTAGAAAAAAACCAAAGGATACCTAGACCACTAACCAGCTAGTCCAAATATTTGAACCCAAATAAGACCAATTTATTGGTCTCTATGTTCTCCACAATCTTGTTCTTACCTCTAGTCCGATTCCTAATTCTCTACTCATTTTCCATGTTTGGCCTCTTTTGCTTCAACCTAGTGGACTTGAAATCCTCTATCACCTTTTTAGTTTCATTCCTAGTTTCATCACCACCACCACTATGAGTGGTTATAAACCCATGGGGGGTATCTTCAGTCATGCCATCTTCCTCCTTATCCTTTCCTAGAGCATAGTTACTGAACTAGAAGACTTTTCAATTTATTAAACTTGTCAATTCTTTCCATACACATAAGCTTTTAGATAGTCACTTTGGTTTGAAAATTTTACAAGGAATTCTTGATATCATCTTTCATCTTAGGTTTTAGGAAGGCCCTACCCCTATTGGTAATTGGAGTCACAATTTTGGGATCCCCTTTTAACTGTTACTTAGTTTGAAATCTCCCTGCATGAAATCCTCCCCAACAAATTCAATCTAGTTCCCTACTTGCTCAGATTTAGGATTTGAGAATAAATCATCCTCTCTTCTTGAATCTTCATGCTCACTTGTGATATTGATGGCATTCATAAAAAAATCAAACCAAAAGCATTTTCCCATTTTTACTAGTTGCAGAATGAGCCCCTTGTGGATTAGGTCTGAGGAGGGGTTGCCTTTGAAATTTGTGACCGGTGCTTCTATGGACTTAAGGATAAAAAAGGGTAAGATGATAGTATGACCCTCAAAATGGTTATGAGAATTAAATGGTGTGAGAAAATTATCATGTGTTTCCCTTCTAGTGTAATATATCTCATTATCTACAAATAGATGTTTGGCCATTTCCTAGGTAAATCCACCCTCATAAACCCTTTCTAGTTTGACACTTTTAGATTTTTTTCTCCTTATTGTAAAAAATGTTGAAAAAAATTTCCTTTCTATTCTTGTCTTTACCCCAGAGTAGTCCATGCTAGTGATTTACTTTATGACCTCTTTAATGACCAAGAGCCTAAACCCATGCATGCAAAATTCCCTATCATTCCACCCACATGAAAAGTCTCTAGACAACACTACATCATGACCAACCAACCTTTCCATATAGGTCATGATGCATCCTTTGATCATATTATTCCACACATATTCACCCTCCTTTACTTTTGCATAAGATATTGGCTCAACATGGTCTTGATTGCCTCCCATTCTAGATTACGTGCTTTTCCTACAATTTTCATGGCTTGGGTCCTTTAAAATGAAATATAGGGTAATTTTGAAATTGGTTACATATAAAATATTATGGATTAGTTCAAAATTAATCCATACGTGTAAAATATTAAGGCCTAAATGGGGCATGATGTCCTTGCAGTGTGAAAGTCCATCTACTTTTGTTGAGTGTGTTGAATAATAAATAATCCCATCATATCACTCAATATGGTAACCTTTTTCAAGCTCAATGAAGGGGATGACATCATTAGGGAATAACTCATCACCTTGCCAATGTGTAAGGGAAATACTATAGACCCCTAAGTTAGCTATTTTATCATCACATTTGTTTCCCTCACTATACACGTGGGTAATGGACACCCCCTTGAAGGAGGTAAGCAATTTTTTTACATCATCAATGATCTCAGTTATATTCTAGGAGGATTAAATCGATCCTATTAGATAATTGATACTATTCATAGAGTCTCCCTCAATCTACAAGTACTCCATACCTAGTTTAACTATGAGTTCAATGACCCATAAAGTTGATTTGGCTTCTGATACATGCTTCATTTGGATCCTTAGTGTTCCCACAAAGGCTACTTTGAGGTTCCTATGAGAATCCTGGATAGCTCCTCCCACTCCCACCAGACCAGGATTTCCTTTAACATCTCCATCAAAGTTCAATTTGAACCATTGGGGAGGAGGATGAATTCACTTGACATTATATCTATCAATACACTGCTTGTGCGGATAAGTATGGATTTCAAGATTTACATGATGGAAAATTTAAAAAATATGAAAAATTAGACCCATCAAAAGAAAAAGCATAGGAGAGCCAATTTTCTTTAATAAAATACATTATTTTATTAAATTTGGATGAATGGCTAAGATTGAGATTGTTAAAAATAATCAAATTTCTCAAGATCCAAATGCCCCAAAAGATATGAAGAAGGAGAAAATTCCACCAAAATTTCAATGATGGATAATCCCAAGGGGACATCTATTGGTAGATCAGATCCTTAATGGTTTTGGGTGTAACCCAAGAGTATTTGGATAGGCTAAATAAAGACTGAAAGATGGAGGAGGCAAAAATATAGGAAAAGAAAATATGTTCTATAGATTTAACCTCTTATTTGAAAAACACAAATCTATTGGGAATTAGAATTCCTTTCCTCATTAGATTATCCATTGTTAGGATCTTGTTTTGAGTTGCCACCTAGAAGAAAACATTGATCTTGGGAATGAGGTTTTTGATCCACAAGTAATTCTAATTTTCTTCAATTTTAGCCTAGTCCCATAGGGAAAGGTAACTATATTTGACTGAGAACAATCCACTAGGGTCCACCTTCCAAACAAGAACATCTTATTTTGGGAAGGTGTTGATGTGAGTATTTTGAAGCATGATATTTAACTCTTGTAAGAAGAGAGTTTGGTGTTGTTCTAGATCTTATTTAAGGAGAAGTTTTCAACTTTTTTTACAATCAATTTCTTGCTAATAGTCACACACATTATAATCGATGGTCTCTTTAAAATAATTAGACAACTCCACTACATGAGGCGAGGAAACTAATAGGGTTTAGATCTAAGGGTCCTACCAAAAATACACATTGTTATCTCTACCAATATTACATTTTATACCTCTCCTAAGAATATCCTTCCCAAATCTCAGTGCATTCTAAAAGGCTGATCCATTTCTAGGGCCTTCTTAAGGTGGGAAGCAGGAACCATCCTCAAAATTTATGTATTTTTCCTTAATAATCCTGGTCCAATGATTTTATTCCTTGATCACCCTTCATCCTTGATTTTTTAAGAGGGATTTATTCATGGATCTCACCCTTCTGAGCGCCAATCCTTCTTTATAAAAATGAAGACATGCTTTATTTAAGGAAATAAGAGGGAATCTGAATCTATCATTCTTTCCATTGTAAAGGAAAATTTTCTATATTTGTTCAATCTATTCTACCACTTTTCCTAAAATAAAAAATAAGGGCATGAAGTAAACTAGAATACTTTATAATGAACTCTTAAGTAATTGTAGTTTTCTAGCTTGAGACAACAAATTCCCTTTCCACCCAGATAACTTCCTCTAAATCCTATCAATGAGAAGATTCCAAAATTCAAGTTTCATAATTCCATTAAAAAGAGGAATACCAAGATAGGAGGAGGGGAGGTCCTTAATGAAATAACCAATGATCTTGGAGATATTTTCTTGCAAAGAAGATAGAATGTTGATAAAAAAATTAAGGAACTGTTGAGGAAGTTAAACACTTTGGCCTGGCATTATCTCATAGATTTATAGGATTTGATGAAGCATTTGGTTTTATAAACTAAAGATTCTCCCATCATCAGAGTGTCATCTAAAAATTACTGATGGGTAACATGCCTAGTGTTTATAGATCCTAGGATTCCCTTGATGGCCCTAGAAGTTCTAGTTATGTCTATGATCCTACTCAAGGTTTTAGCCATTAAGATAAATAAATAATGATATAAGGGGTCTCTTTGTCTAATACCTATACCTACCAAAAAGAAGCCTTGGGGAATCCCATTGATGATCATTGAATACATAACGGTGGAAATGTAATAGGCTATTAGGTTTATAACCTTCTAATATAAAATCAAAAGTTTAGATGATTCTATCCAAAAAATACCAAGAAACTTTATCATAAGCTTTATTCATATCCAATTTGAAGAACATACCTTGTCAGGAGGAATTAGCCACTGAATGCATTGTTTCATGGGAAATAATGACACCATCTAAAATTTATCTACTAAACACAAAATACCCTTGTTATTCTGTAATCAATTTGTCAAGTAAAATTATAATTCTTAAAGATAGACCTTTCATGCATATTTTGTAAAAAGTGGAACAAAGACTAATGGGCATGAAATCCTTCAATTGATTTGCCCCCTAATTCTTAGCGATGAGAACTATAAAGGTGTTGTTGAATTCTTGAAGAATGGTTATAGATTTAAAAAACTTGGTAATAACCAAGTAGACTTCATTTTGGATGATATCCCAAAAACCTAAAAAAAGAGGTGAGGAAAACCGTTAGAGCCAGGGGCTTTATCCCCTTATAAATAGAAACAATAGATCTCATTTATTCATCTGAGGGAGGAGAAATGATGGTAGCATTATCTTCTTGAGAAATGACTCCTTGAATAAGATTAACCACCTATTCTTCTAGATCAACATCCTAAAAAGGAATATAGGCCATAAGATTTTTATAGAAGTTTAAAATTTGCAGCTCGATGTCTTTTTCTTCCTTATACCTATTACCATCTTCTACATTAATTTATGAGATGAAATTACACTAATGATTCTTGTAATTTGAGAGATGGAAGTACTTAGTGTTCCTATCACCCTCCTCGAGCCAAGTCTTCCTTGATTTTTGGTGCCAGTATGTTTCTTCCTCAGCTTAAAAGTTATGGTAAAGACTTAAAAGCTCTATTTATTTTAAATGCAAGGGGGTGGAGATAGAAATATTGTTAGGTTGTGGAGCTAAAAGCTTCACTGATGCAGACATGGAGAAGGCCATTGGAGGGGTTGCTGAAGGTTGCTGAGTATCAGAGCAACCAGCGTCAGTCTGATCAGCCGACGTCAGCAGGATAGTCAAGAGAAGCAACCGATGTCGATCAAGGATCAGCCGATGTTGGTCACCTCTAGGCAGACAGGGACCGACGTCGGTCACCTATGTGGTTTGACTGCGAGCTTATTACGGGTAGTTAGCTAACGAACCAAGTGTTTGCATGATTAGAGCTATTTTTAGACTGAGAGCTGTGGATCTAATTATTTTAATTAGATGTCTAATCATTGTTTGGATGAGATCTATATAATAGACTCATGGTTGTATTGGAAAGGTGTTCTAGTTTGAGTTGAGCAAAGTTAGCTCCTTCTGTGTGTGAGGTGAGTAAGGGTGTTCCTCCTAATTCCATAGCAGTACCAAGGTGGGTGCTGGTTTTGGAGAGTCAGCAAGATTCTTCAGGTGTGTAGGATCTTGGTCACAGGTGCATGGACTTTATAGGAGATCTGCATGGTAAGTAAGATCATTGATCTATAGGTGTATGTGTGTGCAAGGTCAAGGTTCACAGGGGTGTAGAACCAGGTTGATTTACAGGTGTGCAAGATCAGATAGGACAACAACACAACAGGGAGCAAAATCAGGCAGGATCTACTTGGAGTACAGGTGTGTACTCAGATAGAGCAAAGAGGAAGGCAAGGGAGTTCCTTCCATAAGTATGGTCTATTGAGGTGCAGGTTCTTGCAGGTTCATGGGAGATCTACTTGAAGTACTTTGAGTACTTGTGGATTGCGTGGAGCACTTGTGGTGTGCGTGGAGCACAGGAGGTGAACACTAACTCTGTGTTTGAGTTGTGTGTTGGGACCTGAGAGAGAGAGCTTTGAGGAGAGAATTATTGTTGACTTGAGGTGTGGCAAGCCTTTGAAGAGGTGGTGGAGAAGAAGTGGCATCTTCTTTATTATATTCTTTTCTGTATAAGTATTAATACAAGTTGTGTATTGTCTCTCATATCTGTGTTATTCTGAATTCTAGTTACTTGTGATTCTGGTTAATTTCCACATATTAAGTTGCTTGGTTTGGTAATCAACTGTATGCTTCTTGGTGTTCACGTATCTTGACAAGTGGTATCAGAGCCAAGGTTGCAGGAAGCAAGTTTTGTGTTTGGTTACAGGTCACTCTCAGGGGTTTTTGATTGAGTGGGAGTAGAGCAATAGCAGATGAAAGTAAGCTAAGAATGGAGGAGTTGAAAAGCATAGATGGTCACTTACGGTCCCATGGAAAGAAAGAGCAGGTAAAAGATTATTGTTGGTTTGTAGCAGATCAGCATGAAGGAACTGAAGATGCAGATGTAGCAGGTGTTATTGCATAGGATGCTCTGGGAGGTTTCTTGGATAAATTTGAATCTTGGATAAAAGATTCAGTTGCCTCTTTCCATGCAGCCCCAGGTAGAGGAGCTGGTGAGCCTTGCCAAAGAATTGGCAAAGGGGAAGTGAAGCTGAAATTGCAGGCGGCCAACACACAGGTGTTGATGAAGGTCATGCAGGTCCCAGGTTTGGAGATATGGCTAATTTCTTTAGAAAGATTGGGTGATGAGAGATGCACAAGAACTCTCACAGTGGATGCACTTGAATTAGCTGGTGGTAAGAAAATAGGTACTCTTTATCTACTTGTTTATATTACTGATTCTTCTTCTGTTGCGGAGATGTGGCTTCGTAGGCTTGGTCACATGAGCAGGAAGGAGATGCATGTTCTTAAGTGGAAGACAAATATATTTGACAGGCTTAAGAATTGGAAAGCCTTGGTGTTCTTGGAGGAGATGGCGGACAGAGACCAGTGGATGGTGCTGGATACTTCTGAGCAAGGTAGTTTGGACATGGGTATTGATTCAAAGGAACTCGCGGGTAAAAAGTCATCACTCATAGGTGAACACAAATACCAATGTCGATCAGGAGGAACTAGCATCAAACAGATAGGTGCCGATGTCAGTCATGTGCAGACCAAAGCCAGTGATGTTGGGTAGGGTAAGACCGACGTCGGTCATGAGAACCGATGTCAGTAGTAGGTAAGATTGATGTCAGTCAGGAGGATCGACATCAGCAGTAAGGACACCGACATTGATAGGGTCGGTAGTCAGGGACAGACGCATGGGAACCGATGTCAGTTAGATGCAGACTGTGGAGTGACCGAGGTCAGTCACTATAACGGATTTTGGGTGGACAACATGCTATCAAGGAGTCTCAAACACCCATACAGAGGACTGAAGATGTAAGTAGGCCCTCAAATTCATTGTTCCTCTTCTTTATACTTGTTGTTGATTGTAGAGCAGAAAGGATCCAGGAAATAGGTGGGAGTATGGCAGGGATATGATGCAGAACCAAATGGGAGTTTTGGTAGGGTTGCCAACCGGTACCAAAGCATAGAGATGAATGGATTCCTTAGTTGAAGAATAGAGTGAATGGACACGTGAGACGGAAGACCAGGTATATGGTCTTGAGGAGCTGCAGGATAGTGGTACAGGTTTTAACAAGAGGAGGATGAAGCATGGCTTCAGTCAATGTCAGAGTAACTATTGTGGTTTGTCTTACCAGGTGGATGATGAGTCACAACATCATTCTATTGCTATATGTGGATGGTATGTTTTGCTATTAGGATTGTACATACAGGGTTTTGCTGAGCTAAGGGTAAGGTTAGTTCAGTGGCATGTCATGAGGAGTTTAGAGCAGTGAAATTCTTTGACATGGGAGACATGGAGATCACAGGTTGATTTTGTCTCCAGTGGGAGCTGATGTGAATCAGGTGTTGGTGAGGTTCAAGATGTAGAGCCGGAGCATACTAAGGTTGGATAGGTACAGTGTTTGAAATCACATGAGGTCTGGTATAGACCTAAGTATTCCCATGTAGTGGGAGCTGTCAGAGAGTTAGGAGCCAATTCAAGGAAGTGGGTTCTCAAGTATTTGAGAGGGACCAGCAGTAGGTATACATGCAGGGTTAGGACTTCACTACATGTATTTTTAGGTTCGGATGTGGTAGGGTACTCAGATGATAGGAGGTACATCATAGGTTGTGTGGTGGGTTGTCTTTAGGATTGATCTTGAAGAGAGATACAAACCAAGAAATAGATTAGATGGAGTACAGGTACAGGTACAGTGCAGCTGTTTATCTCCAAGTGGGAGATTGTTAGGTTGTGGAGCTAAAAGCTTCACTGATGCAGACATGGAAAAGGCCATTAGAGGGGTTGTTGAAGGTTGCTGAGTATCAGAGCAACTGGCACCAGTCTGATCAGCTGACGTCGGCAGGATAGTGAAGAGAAGCAACTGACGTCGGTCAGGGATCAGCTGACATCGGTCACCTCTAAGCAGACAGGGACCGATGTCAGTCGCCTGTGTGGTTCAACTGCGAGCTTATTACGGGCAGTTAGCTAATGAACCAAGTGTTTACATGATTAGAGCTATTTTTAGACTGAGAGCTGTGGATCTAATTATTTTAATTAGATGTCTAATCATTGTTTGGATGAGATCTATATAATAGACTCATAGTTGTATTGGAAAGGTGTTCTAGTTTGAGTTGAGCAAAGTTATCTCCTTCTGTGTGTGAGGTGAGCAAGGGTGTTCCTCCTAGTTCCATAGCAGTACCAAGGTGGGTGCTGGTTTTGGAGAGTCAGCAAGATTCTTCAGGTGTGTAGGATCTTGGTCACAGGTGCATGGCCTTTATAGGAGATCTGCATGGTAAGTAAGATCATTGATCTTTAGGTGTATGTGTGTGCAAGGTCAAGGTTCACAGGTGTGCAGAACCAAGTTGATTTGTAGGTGTGCAAGATCAGATAGGATAGCAACACAACATGGAGCAAAATCAGGCAGGATCTACTTGGAGTACAGGTGTGTGCTCAGATAGAGCAAAGAGGAAGGCAAGGGAGTTCCTTCCATAAGTATGGTCTGTTGAGGTGCAGGTTATTGTAGGTTCATGGGAGATCTACTTGAAGTAATTTGAGTACTTGTGGAGTGCGTGGAGCACTTGTGGTGTGCGTGGAGCACAGGAGGTGAACACCAACTCTGTGTTTGAGTTGTGTGTTGGGACCTGAGAGAGAGAGAGCTTTGAGGATAGAATTACTGTTCACTTGAGGTGTGGCAAGCCTCTAAAGAGGTGGTGGAGAAGAAGTGGCATCTTCTTTATTGTATCATTTTCTGTATAAGTATTAATACAAGTTGTGTATTGTCTCTCATATCTGTGTTATTCTAAATTCTAGTTACTTGTGATTCTGGTTAATTTCTGCATATTAAGTTGCTTGGTTTGGTAATCAACTGTATGCTTCTTGGTGTTCACATATCTTGACAAATGGTATCAGAGCCAAGGTTGCAGGAAGCAGGTTTTGTGTTTGGTTACAGGTCACTCTCAGGGGTTTCTGATTGAGTGGGAGTAGAGCAATGGCAGATGAAAGTAAGCTAAGAATGGAGGAGTTGAAAAGCATAGATGGTCACTTATGGTCCCATGGAAAGAAAGAGCAGGTAAAAGATTATTGTTGGTTGGTAGCAGATCAGCATGAAGGAACTGAAGATGTAGATGTAGTAGGTGTTGTTGCACAAGATGCTCTGGGAGGTTTCTTGGATAAAGTTGAATCTTGGATAAAAGATTCGGTTGCCTCTTTCCATGCAGCCCCAGGTAGAGGAGCTTGTGAGCCTTGCCAAAGAATTGGCAAAGGGGAAGTGAAGCTGAAATTACAGGTGGCCAACACATAGGTGTTGATAAAGGTCATGCAGGTCCCAAGTTTGGAGATATGGCTAATTTCTTCAAAAAGACTGGGTGATGAGAGATGCATAAGAACTCTCATAGTGGATGCACTTGAATTAGCTGGTGGTAAGAAAATAGGTACTCTTTATCTACTTGTTTATATTACTGATTCTTCTTCTGTTGTGGAGATGTGGCTTCGTAGGCTTGGTCACATGATTAGGAAGGAGATGCATGTTCTTAAGCGGAAGACAGATATATTTGACAGGCTTAAGAACTGCAAAGCCTTGGTGTTCTTAGAGGAGATGGCGGACAGAGACCACTGGATGGTGCTGGATACTTTTGAGCAGGGCAGTTTGGACATGGGTATTGATTCAAAGGAGCTCACAGGTAAAAATTCATCACTCACAGGTGAACACAGATACCGATGTCGGTCAGGAGGAACCAGCTTCGAACAGACAGGTGCCAATGTCGGTCATGTGTAGACTGAAGCCGGTGATGTTAGGTAGGGTAAGACTGATGTCGGTCATGAGAACTAACGTCGGCAGTAGGTAAGACTAATGTCAGTCAGGAGGACCGATGTCGGCAGCAAGGACACTGATGTTGGTAGGGTTGGTAGTCAAGGACAGATGCATGGGAACCAACGTCAGTCAGATGCAGACTGTGGAGTGACCGAGGTCGATCACTATAACGGATTTTGGGTGGATAACACGCTATCAAGGAGTCTCAAACACCCATATGGAGGACTGAAGACATAAGTAGGCCCTCAAATTCATTGTTCCTCTTCTTTATACTTGTTGCTGATTGTAGAGCAGGAAGGATCCAGGAAATAGGTGGGAGCATGGCAGGGATATGATGCAGAACCAAATGGGAGTTTTGGTAGGGTTGCCAGCCGGTACGAAAGCACAGAGATGAATGGATTCCTTAGTTGAAGAATAGAGTGAACGGACACGTGAGATAGAAGACCAGGTATATGGTCTTGAGGAGCTGCAGGACAGTGGTACAGGTTTTGACAAGAGGAGGATGAAGCATGGCTTCAGTCAATGTCAGGGTAACTACTGTGGTTTGTCTTACCAGGTGGATGATGAGTCGTGACATCATTCTATTGCTATATGTGGATGGTATGTTTTGCTAGCAAGATTGTACATACAGGGTTTTGCTAAGCTAAGGGTAAGGTTAGTTCAGTGGCATGTCATGAGGAGTTTGGAGCAATGAAATTCTTTGACATGGGAGACATGGAGATCACAGGTTGATTTTGTCTCCAGTGGGAGCTGATGTGAATCAAGTGTTGGTAAGGTTCAGGATGCAGAGCTGGAGCACACTAAGGGCTGGACAGGTACAATGTCTAAAATCACATGAGGTCTGGTATAGACCTGAGTATTCCCATGCAGTGGGAGCTGTCAGAGAGTTAGGAGCCAATTCAGGGAAGTGGGTTCTCAGGTATTTGAGAGGGACCAGTAGCAGGTATACATGCAGGGTCAGGACTTCACTACATGTGTTTGTAGGTTCGGATGTGACAGGGTACTCAGATGACAGGAGGTACATCACAGGTTGTGTGGTGGGTTGTCTTCAGGATTGATCTTGAAGAGGGATACAAATTAGGAAATAGATTAGACAGAGTACAGGTACAGGTACAGTGCAGCTGTTTATCTCTAAGTGGGAGATTGTTAGGTTGTGGAGCTAAAAGCTTCACTGATGCAGACATGGAGAAGGCCATTGGAGGGGTTGCTGAAGGTTGCTGAGTATCAGAGCAACCGGCGTCGGTCTGATCAGCTGACGTCGGTAGGATAGTGAAGAGAAGCAACCGACGTCGGTCAGGGATCGGCCGACATCGGTCACCTTCAGGCAGACAGGGACCGATGTCAGTCACCTGTGTGGTTTGACTGTGAGCTTATTATGGGCAGTTAGCTAATGAACCAAGTGTTTGCATGATTAGAGCTATTTTTAGACTGAGAGCTGCAGATCTAATTATTGTAATTAGATGTCTAATCATTGTTTGGATGAGATCTATATAATAGACTCATGGTTGTATTGGAAAGGTGTTCTAGTTTGAGTTGAGCAAAGTTATCTCCTTCTGTGTGTGAGGTGAGCAAGGGTGTTCCTCCTAGTTCCACAACAGTACCAAGGTGGGTGCTGGTTTTGGAGAGTCAGCAAGATTCTTCAGGTGTGTAGGATCTTGGTCATAGGTGCATGGCCTTTATAGGAGATCTACATGGTAAGTAAGATCGTTGATCTTCAGGTGTATGTGTGTGTAAGGTCAAGGTTCACAGGTATGCAGAACCAGGTTGATTTGTAGGTGTGCAAGATCAGATAGGATAGCAACACAACAGGGAGCAGAATCAGGCAGGATCTACTTGGAGTACAGGTGTGTACTCAGATAGAGCAAAGAGGAAGGCAAGGGAGTTCCTTCCATAAGTATGGTCTATTGAGGTGCAAGTTATTGCAGGTTCATGGGAGATCTACTTGAAGTACTTTGAGTACTTGTGGAGTGCGTGGAGCACTTGTGGTGTGCGTGGAGCACAGGAGGTGAACACTAACTCTGTGTTTGAGTTGTGTGTTGGGACCTGAGAGAGAGAGCTTTGAGGAGAGAATTACTGTTCACTTGAGGTGTGGCAAGCCTCTGAAGAGGTGGTGGAGAAGAAGTGGCATCTTCTTTATTATATTCTTTTCTGTATAAGTATTAATACAAGTTGTGTATTGTCTCTCATATCTGTGTTATTCTGAATTCTAGTTACTTGTGATTCTGGTTAATTTCCATATATTAAGTTGTTTGGTTTGGTAATCAACTGTATGCTTCTTGGTGTTCACGTATCTTGACAAATATTTATTTCCTCCTTTATTATTTTAAGATCCTCCTCAATCTTTCATTTTTGGTGAAAAATATTCCTAAAAACTTCCTTGTTCTAGATCTTGAGTTTAAAATTAATGTGTTTACATTTCATGACAAGTATGTACATAATATATCCTTGAATAGATAACTTCCACCATTACTTTAGATAATCCTTCAGGGTATAATTGCAAAGCCACATTTTCTAAAATTTGAAAGGGGTAATTTTATCTTTGAACATCTTTTTGTTGGAGAACACCAACATATTGTGGTCGGATCCAATCCTCAAAAGAGAAGAGAGGGAACTAGTAGAATGTAACTTCCATTGCAAAGAAACAAAAATATATAAATACTAACTTGATTGATATTTTCACCCAATATCTTATTTGACTAGGTGAAAGGGTTTCTTTTTAAGTCAACATCGACTAGCTCTACTTCTATAATAAACTCACTAAAATACAACATGTTGTCATTGGGTGAATAGGTTGCCCCTTTATTTTCCCCCAGGGATAAGGGAGAATTGAAATCCATTACCACCATCCAATTATGGTCCTTGAAAAGTTTCCTAATCTCAATTAGATCCTCCCATAACTTTCTCCTATCGTTCTTGGAATTTGGGGCGTACACATTAGTAAGAACCTAGTTTCTTTTAGTGTGAGTTTCCATAGTAAAAGACATAAACTATGAATTCTATTTGGATAAAGTAAGGTCAAAATAAGTTTGTTTCAAAGAGAAACAAGGAAATATTACCTTCAAGAGATTCATGAATCACTATTATAGGTAGAAAATATTAAAAAATTACACAAAAATATGTTATTTGTTAGATATCTCTAACAAAATAAATTTGTGTGAATAACTTACAATTATAAAAATACAAAAAATAAAACCGATGATTAATCAAAAACTCTAATTAAATAACGAGTAGTAACATGAAAATTTTATATAAACATATAAATAAATGTTTTTAGGATAAACATAAAAAAAAAGTTTAGATTTTTTTTATTTAAAAAAATAATTAAAGATGTGTTTTTAATATACATATTAAAAGGTTAAATAAAATTAACACCTTTATTTTTATTGTTTGAATTTGAAAAAGGTGAAATATATAAAATATATCAAACATATTTGAATAAGTCTTATTAAAATGTTCTAAATGTAAAATGTATCAAACATATTACTTGTCACATGTTTAAAGTGTAAATACAAGATAATTTAAAAATTTACAAAATACGTTATGAACCATAGGGAATGATATTTTAACTATGAATAAAGATGTCATAAGAATCTTTTTTCTTTTTTAATTTGAAAAAGTATTAAATAAAATGGCTTGATTTTGTGAATCATTTTAAATGAAATAAAAATAAAGTGGGTTGAATTTTTTAATATTAAATGAAAGTAAATAATACAAATCTAGATTGAAACCCTAAATATGATTACACTTGATATTTCATAACTGACTTTAATTTGTTTGACTTTTGAAACTCTAAATATGAACAAATAAATTCCTTATTAAGGATAAAAAACAAAGCTTTTAAAAAAGTCAATATTATCTAATATAAAAAAAATATTAAATAAAAACATGAATACAACTAAAAGGATTTATTGGAAGTTATTCTCCATCACATTTTTTTGAAATGTAATAGTTATCATTTGTATGTTTTCTTTGAACTTGTGATTTGCGTTTTGACAAAATTTTAAAAATTTATTCTCATCTTAGATTAATTAAAGAAGACACAATAATTTTTTCATTTTCATTACTACTGAATATGAGAAATGCAAAATGAAATCAATAAACTTATAGATTATTGATTTATTATTAAAACTAATGTTTTAAAATTTTTAAATGATGTAAAAAAATAATGTAGGAGGATATAACCAACTGAAAAAATATAAATTAGTCATTTTTTTCCCCTTTTCTAGTAACTTTAAATTAGATGTTACCAAGAAAATACATTAAAAAAAAAGTTTATATGGATGTAAAGTGTTGATATAAATATTGAAAGACACAAATATTTTTTTGAAAGGTTTTAAACCCTTATTAAAAAAAATTACATATATATATATATATATATATATATATATATATATATATATATATAAAATCCACCCCAATGTTTTTAAATATTCAAGGTTCAACATTAAAAAAAATTGTTTTGGTACTATGAAGGAATATATGTCAAGATTGATAAAAAATAATGTTGAAAACAAAAATTAATAAATACAAAAGGGTAAATATTATTTCAAAGTAATTTAAACCACAAATGTGAGACATAAGTTATTAAGTGGGGAATTAAACCACAAATGTGAGACATAAGTTATTAAGTGGGGAAACCAAAGCAACTTAAAGAAACCTCATATTTATTAATAAGGTTTACAAAAAAAATCTCCAATTACAATCTTAATAAAAAAGAAAATAGAGAAGAAAAATGAGCTTCAAGTGTGAAGAGATAAATCTTAATTTTTAGAATGAGATAGGAGAGATCTCTTTAAATAAATTTAGAAATCAATAAGGAGCTATGAATAATCTATATCATGAACTTATACAACCTTATTAGTGTGTGCCTAGTGCCATTGATACATGTAAAGTAAGGAATAAGTGTCTGATAAGTGTGGAAAGAGTTACATGTGATATGGAACTCAAAGGTTCACTTAAAAAGGGATAAAAGAGTTGTAACACCTCATAAAATCTTGAATACATGAATAAAAAATTGACATAATAAAAAAAACATACAAAAACCTAAATTTACTTAGGAAAATAAAATGAACTCAAATAAAAAATAAACTCCAACACTCTCCTTTATACTTAATTTGAGGTTACAAAATTGAAGAAAATATTTAAAAAAAATAAGTGACTTGACATTACATAATACTTATTTTTTAGGAAAACTTCTTTTGAAAGGAATTACAACATTAAAAATATTTAAGAATGAATGAAGAAGATAATAGATGCCACCTATAATATTGCAACAATGAAGATATGATCATCAATAATTTATAAGAGTCCTCATGAGAAAAAAGGTGGTCAATACATTTTAGAACAAAGATGAACAAACAATGATATTACAAAAAATAATTCACTAGACTTACAAATCACAAAATCTAACATCAAATATTTGGATTAAGTAAACAAGCATGCCATTAAAACTATGATTTACTTATATTTAATATAATACAAGTATATTTATAAGCATAATAAGGAGAAATAAACAACTTTCATAATAAAAGACATAAAATATGAATTCAATTTGTGTAAAACATGATAAAAACAAGTTTGTCACAAAGAGAAACAACAAACAAATCCTACTTTCAAGAGATTCACAAATCACCACTATGGATATAAGATATTAAAATATTTTGTTAAAAAGTGTTCTCCGTTAAATAGTTCAATCACAAGACATTTGCATGTAAAACTTACAATTACAAAAATATAGAAAATAAAATTGATGATTTATGAAAAGATTTGATTAAATAAATAAGGTTATTTAATTAAATAAATGAGTGACATCAACATTCCATATAAACATATAAATAAATATTTCTAGAATAAACATTAAAAATATGTTTTAATTTTGTTTGAATTTAAAAAACAATTAAATATGTTTTGTAATTAAATAAATACATTAAATGGATAAATACAATTAACATTTTTTGTTTTGGTTTGAATTTAAAACTGGTAAAATGCATAAGACACAACAAAACACATTTGAATAAAAGTTTTATTGAAGTGTTTCAAAAGTAAATTTATTTACACATAACTTATCACATGTCAAAGTGTAAATATGAGATAATTTAAAAATTTACAAAATAATTTATGACGCCACATACCAATATTGTAAAAACATTATTTAAAGTTCAAGAATAATGAAAATTATATAAAAATAAATAAAGAGAAAATGATATTATTCAAAGTTTATTAAATCTTTAAAATTGTTTTAATAATGAGTAAATATGCCATACGAATTTGATTTTTGTTGTGATTTGAAAAATCATTAAAAAAATGACTTAGTTTTTTGATTGGGTTTACATGAAATAAAAAAGTTATTTAAATTTATTAATATTAAATATAAGTAGATAAGATAAACCTAGATTGAAACTCAAAAAATGTTTACACTTGATATCATATAAATGAATTTATTTTATTTAAAATTTTTAACTCTAAATAGGAACAAATATATTCCTTGCGAGGGATAGAAAAATTAAATATTAAAATAGATAATATTATATTTTGAGGAAAAAATACTAGATACATATATGAATACATCTAAATGGATTTATTGGAAAATACTATTCATCATATTTTTATAAAATTTAGTAGTTATTTTTTTTATGTTTTCTCTAAAATGATGATCTAGGTTTAGAATTTTTTTAATAGTTTATTATTAGCTTTGAAATTAAAAAAACCTAAAATAAACTAGAAAAGTATAGAGTGTCAATCAACAGAAACAACCATTTTCCTCAAACAATTTTTACTTAACATATTCACTAATTTCTCATTAAAAGAAGACATGAAAATATTTGTTTGCATTAGTACAAAATATTATAAATACATAATGAAACCAATAAAATTATATTTAATTGATTTATTGTTGAAATTAAATCTTTAAATTTTCTAAATGGTATAGAAAAAATGACAAAAGAGGATGCAACCAAGTAAAATAATAAAATTAATTCAAAATCCTTCTTATTGTAGCAACATGTAATTAAATGTTAGCATGAAAACAAATAAAAAATAGATTATATTCATGCATAGTATTGATATAAATATTGAAGTACACTATTTTTTTTAAAGGGTTTAAACTCTTCAAAAAAAGGTGTAAAAAGGACTTATTTCTCCACCTAAATGCTTGCAAACATTCAAAGTTCAACTTTAAATAAAAAAGTTCCAATACCATGAATGAATATTTTAAAATAGATAGAAAATAACATTGAAAACATAAGATAATGAATGTACAAAGGGTAAATATTAATTCAAAGTAAGACAAACCAAAAATGTGAGACACAAATTTTTAAGTGAAGAAACTAAATCAATGGAAAAAGCTTAACATGTATTAAGAAGGATAACAAAAAATGTTCTTCAATTACAATATTAATAGAATGAAAGAGAATAAATAATAAAAAATAACTTCAAGTGTGAATAGAAAAATCTTAATTTGTATAATGAGATAGGAAAGAGCTCTATAAATAGAGCTATGAATCAAGACATTACAAATAATCTCCATCACAAACTTACAAACCTTCTTAGTGTGTGTTTAGTTTCACTAATCCCCATAAAGTGAGGAGGAAAGTGTGTGACAAGTGTAGAAGGAGTTATACGTGACATGAATTTTTTTGAATCATATTCAAATGTGACAAAGAGGTATGAAACCTTAAAAAATATGGAAATAATAAAACATACACACATTTAAATTGATTTAGGATAATAAAATGAAATCAAACAAAAATTAATATCCAACACTCCTTAAGATTAATTTTGAGTTACAAAAGTGGATAAAACCTCACAAAAAGTAGATATTTTACATTAAATAATAATCCCCTTTGATGGCAACTTATTTTGAGATAAATCATTGTATTACAAAGATTTGAGAATGAAAGAAGAGAATATATGTCACCAAGAAGATTGAAATGGTGAATGTGTGATCATTGATAATATCCAAGAATAATTGTAATAAAAAATGTGGTCAATCTATTTTGGAACAAAGACTAAGACAAAAAGAAATATAAAAAATGATCCATTACACCTTCAAAACACAAAATCTAATACCAAATATTTAGGTTAAGTAAACAAGTGTTTAATTATTTTTGAAAAGAGTTATGGGAGAATAGTCTAATCAAATAAATGACTAAGCTATTCTAAAAGTAGACCAATCAAATAATTTAGATCCATAATATTATGATGCAGCATTAAATAATAAGAGTATGTTAAATATAAAAATTATAATGCCAAATAATAATTTTAATGTAATAACATGAAGAATAAATAGTACTTGTCTATTACCTGATGTCCAGGCAGATTTGAAAAATGTAGTTACAAAATGAGACACTTTGATGATATGTTATGATTCATCATATTATATAATTTAAATATATGTAATTTTGGACACTATAAATGATATTTTGACATTATCATCGACACTTCTATCTAATTTTTGATGATTTTGTCTTGTACATAATACATGCCTTTTTTTAGAATGAATAACTACATATGTTAGGTTTCATTGTTACCTTACAAATTATCAACTTAGATTATGTGCACATGTTCTAGATATCATAATGTATATTAAAACCCTAGGTCCTCCAATTAGGTCATGTCACTTTGAAAAATGAGGGTTAGTGAACTCCAGTGAATTCTAGTTGATCTCAAATACCCCTATATCAATGAGCACTACCTACACAACCATATAATCTTAAGATATCCTCAGAACAATGCAGTTATCCTCCTTATGTAGGTTTTTATGTGAATAATTATGTAATATGCTATACATGAGTGCATCTAGTGGTATAACTTGTAACTTGATAAATACTACTAATGGGTTACTCTTTGAATAGTTTAGACCTATAAGAAGACTACTTCTATGATTGGTTTGGAAATAGTAGTAGGGTAGTTTGTAAGCTTGAGAGGTGATTTTATTTGGTATAAGATATATGTGTACTTTATTTTTTAGTTTGAGCATAATGCAAGGTATTTTACTTCTATTTATACAACACCTTTAAAATTATTTCATAAGAGGGTTAATTAATACAAGTATGTTGACCCATAGATGTTGAAAGATTTGCAAATTTGACCATTTGTAAGGCTTAGACACTAGTGTTAGAACTGAGATACTAGATTTGATACTAGTGTCCTATTTTTTATGGTAGTGTCTATGAGGATATAGAGTTGTTGAAGATCTATAACTGCCAAAATATGATATAAATTAGGTTTTATGTAGATAGTGGGATTTAGGTGATATAGATAATCAAAATATTAGGGTTAAACTCTAGGATAATCATTTAGGAAAAATGAGATAGTGAACATGAGCCTTTTTACAATAGGAAGGTATTTGAATTCAAGGGTTGAGCCATGAGTGATATTTGTCAAGTTTATAAGATTAATTTATAATATAAAATCAGATCGAGTTTTTGCATTCCCCCCTTTAATATTGTAATGCATAAAGATGAATTTATTAGTTTAAATAAATAAATGTGTACCTTAATATATACAACACACCTTGATTTTATCCCTATTTTAATTTACCATTCTCATATTACCTATAAATATAGGCTTATTGAAATATATTTAGTGCATATAATACAAAAAATGAATAATTGAAATACTTGAAATAAAAGAGATCAAGGAAAGATTAAAGTTGTGCATCAATGAAACCATGTTGCTTCTTGGTAATTTGATAAATAATTATGCTTACTTATTGAAGCATTAGAGATAAAGGTTCATAATTTAACTTTGGATATGTGAAGAGGTTAATTGGAGGGTGATTGTGCCCATAATCTAGTGCAAGAGTGACTTGTGCCAAGGTCATCAAGATCACTAGATCTCAATCACATAATTCAAATGTATACATAATCTAGCCAATCTCACCCATGTCAGATGGTGTAACCATATTAACCTACAAAAAGTAGTTTAAAGGCCATTAAGGGAACTAATTCTCAATTTCACTACTCAAGAGAGCCAACTAGTACAAATAGATAAAGCTCAATTGGTGCATCTTGGTCAGGTTAGTGCATAAATGTGTATATAATTTTAATATGTATATATGATTTTATGAATTTACATGGAATATTCACCTATAATGTTTCTCAAGTTGAATTAATTATCAAAATGTAACTTATACTCTGTAAACTATGAAAAATATATGCCACAAATATGAAAAGCATTGTCTCAAATGTTTAAAATCAGTGGTAAATATATAAAATTCTAACCCGAGTGTATATCTAAATCATGTAATTATATCAAATTGTTTCAATTATACCATACCTCTATGTGTAGACTCATGTATCTATGACATGTCCCCTCCCCTCATTTTTAGGTGAGGGGAATGAAACATGATAGTAACCTTATCTCAAAAGGATAAGATAACCATGTTATATGTTTATCAATCATTTATTGAATATGAATAAAGTGATATCGTGTCTAATTATATGTATCAATGAAGTTTGTAGTATTAAATCATAAAAATACCTAAGATACATGATATGTATCATGATAAAGTCTATAAGTAACAAGAACAAGATCATCAACGGTCAAACACACACACAAGATAACTCAATGTGACAAAAAAGGGGTCTAATTATAATACAATAAGGGGCATGTTCAAATTCCACACACTCAAAGGATATGTCATGTTCAAATATCTACATACCAGAGAAACAACACTCAATGTTAATGTGGCCAAGAAATAAAGAACATGGTCAAATATTCCACAATTGAGACAAGGTATCAAATAAGAAGTACATTCAAGTAAGCCATGTGAAAATATGAAATATAAACAACTAACAAACACATATCATACTAGTCCTTACATACATGTGTTATCAAAATGTCCTATAACATAATGACTCTAACACACTATGTAATATGTAACCATGATTATATACATGTGTAAGTGTTATTATATAAGATCAAAATTATAATTCAAAGTGACAATAAATAAATAACACATGTTTCAATCATGATTAATAGAAACAAATGTCCCCAACGTAGTGTGTCATGTGGATAGAGGAAAGCTTAAACACCTAGAGGTTTATGTATCATGGATCTAGTGTATTCATGTATCACACTTAAGTACCCATGAAGCATATGTGTGTATATAAAAGAAATTATATGTTATCTACTAACACAAAGTTAACAACATATGAAAAATCTAGTAAATATGTAAATGCTAAGTATTTTTACTTTATTTGAAATTTTTTATATTTTCTTAATTATTTTTTTGAATATTAAATTTTGCAACGAGAAGGAATTATCCCATTTGAGGGATAATCATATAATTTTATAGGATTAGGATGAGTTACAAAAAAATATTCATGTTTCCATTGATCATGTATATGTACCAAATCTAGAACTAAATTTTTTTTAATAAATACTTTACCTATGCCTCATAGGACTCTAGTGGTGAAGCAATATTCAAAGTTGTAGTGGGTTTTTGATCTCATTTCTTAGTGATTTGTTGATTTTTCAAAGTAATTGTAATTTTCATCATTTTCACCCTCTCTAAAATATTTTGATTTTCTATCAACAACTAGTTGGGCCGTGTAGGTGCATATGATGGCTTTGTGGAGTTCATTATGTATCTATGATGAAACAAATCTATAGTATTGGTCATATAAAAAAAGGGATTTATTTTGATTACCCTTGCAATGTTTATAAGCCTTTATAGGTTGTATAATCAATTATCTTGTAATAAACTTCATTGGTTGTAGTGAAGGTTCATACTAAATCCTTAAAACATGACTAACCTATTGGTATGAATATACTTGAGACATATATGCATTATGGAGAGTAATACATATATATTATAGATAAAATGTTTTCCCAATAATTCATAGAATACTCATGTATGTGGTATAACTAAATATGTTATGGTCACATATGCGGGACCAACCTATAAAGTCAAATCAATGTCACCAGAAACTTATTGTACTTTTCCATTGAATATTTTGAGCATCTTGTTCAAAGGGTATAAATTATTGTGTGTATATCCAAAATGGGTGAGTATTTTTATGGTACATACACTCTCATTAGAACCATTATTAACCATAACACTATGTATAGGTTGAAAACCAATATATACCCTAATAAATAATGAATGAAGATCTAAGTCATCATCGATAATTTCATTATCATATAATGTAATAGAAGGTCTTCGAACCATATGAGGTATATTGTATGTAAGTGTGACAATAATCCCATATAATTTGTAACCATAATGTGGTGAATGAGGATGTGAATTATATTCCATTTTCACTTTTGATGCTTCCTTAGAATGATCTTTTAATGGATTATTAAATATCTTCTAGTTTTGATGGTCATCATGTTGTGATCTTAAATCCTTTGGTAAATAATCAAAGGTAATATTTTCATTATCAATAAGGTTTTATATCTTCTTATTAAAATTATAACATCTATTTGTATAATTATTGACACATTGGTGATAGTCATGATTGTTGATGGGTTGTGTGGCTCACCAACTTAGGTAGAATGGTCACTCATCCAACCTATCCTAAGAAGATCCCAGAAGATATCCCTAAGGTCTATATGTACTGGGTCATGGTGCATTGGGTAACTTAGTGGTTAATGTGAAACTATTAAAAAATAAGGGGCCTTTTTAAAATTAAAATGCTTTAGCTATAACACATGATATATGAATGCTAGTTTTGTTGTTTCATTTTATAGATTAGGAATTTTAATGCATTTTAGAAGAAAATAAATCATGCATATAGGTTTGCCCTATTAAATTAGTGTTTTAGTTTATTCATAAAATAATTAGACTAAATATTATCATTCATTCATTGCATACATAACAATCAATAGTGAATTAATATAAATAAACAAGATCATTCAATAAAAATAAACATGAGAAATATATTGCAATCAAATCTAGATTAAACCCTAGCTAAAAAACTCATTAAAAATGTAAAAGAAAAGGGAAAAGAAATAAGAATCATGTTGAAATGAAGACAATTCTGAAACATCTGATTAAATTTACCCATGAAACTAATCTCTGATATGTCTAGTATTCACATAACCACGTACAAGGATAATGCAATAGTTTAAGGATTAAAAAAACTAGAAATAAAGAGAACACCTCCACCATATGCACACATAGGAAATGAACATAAAAATTCACAACTTAAATTAACAAAATATTCACTTGAATAACACAAATTTTAAGTGATTACAATCATTTGACTACATATTTTACTATCTTAACAATAGGGTTGAGCATAAAAATAGAGAGAAGCTACTCTAGAAAGTAATAAAATGCATAAAAAGATGTCTAGTCCACAATATCTCCTTAGATTCACAATGAACCATCCCTTGGAATGGCATTAGGATCTCTAATTATATAAAAATTGGTTAATGGAGGGAAATAATTTTCCCTCCTAAAATAAAAAGAAATTTATCTTGAATTTATTCATGCACATTTCCCCCCAAATCCACACTTTTCACTTTAACCACTTTCACATTTGCAAAATAGAAAGGACAAATTACTTTGTAGAGTAAAAAGGATTTTAAGTCACTAAAATGCACTTTAAAATAAAAATAAGAAAAATGGTTAGGATAAAGATGAAATTTATTGATTGGAATAACTTCTCAAATAAAAATTGATTAAACTACCACATCTAAGATAGAGCCATGCCCCAACATCGTATATGGATTGTAAATTAGAGAAATGGTTAAAATGTTATGATTAAAAAATTAACACATTATTGAATGACTTTTAGACTCTAACAACTATAAAGTAGGGCTAGGACTCTAACAAATTTAAGTATATTTTAGGGGAAAAGTTCGTAAGGGGCATTCCATGCCAAAAAGAGGTAAAAAATCCATTTTAAGAATAAGTGTCTAATATGAAAATTTATTTCACAAACTTGATCATTACAATAAAGTAATTTTCAAGCCTCAGTTTGGCACACAAACCAAGATGACCCCTATGATAAAATTGAAAGAGATTAGCATGCCAGGATTTTTATAGGAAAAATAAGAGGTCAGAACTTTGCTTCAACACAAGTGATTTATAGGAACTTTTCTCATACAAACATGGTAATTATATTGGTTATAGTTTTAGGATGTAGTTAAACATGTAAATCAAGAAAAATCACCAACACAACTTAAGAGAGATGAGATATAATATACCAAAAGTACTAGTAGGAGTAGATAAAAAATAAAAAGAAGGTTCCATGATTTTATAAGAATTAAGGCATGCTATGAAAGTGTCAACAAATGGAGACTCTATTGGAAAAATACTCCTGAGTAGTTTAATATTAGGGAAGTTTATTTATGAACCCATATAATCTAGGTGAGATAGCACTTAGATTGTGAATGAACTTGAGAGAGTAAATAAGGGATTTAATAAATGACCAAATATGATATTCTCATTGTCCTAGTTTATGCAAATGAATTCATTATCACTTCATAAAATCTGCAAGGATTAGTTACTATGATTTCAATCATCAAGCTAGTGAATTCTACTTTTTAAACATTTTCCTAGACATTACTCCATTGATATACATGATTATATATCCTTGATAGAGATGTATATGATCCCACTTAAGGAATTTATATACTAATAGTTGAGTATCCATAACCCTAATGGAGGTTCCCTAAATCACCTAGGAGTTGAGTGTTTTTTCTAAAAAATAATTTTTATTTTCTTTCTCTTTCTCTTTTATTTATTTATTTTTAACATCTCAATTATAGGTCAAGGACCATAATGGAAAAAGAAAGGAAAAATTATATATTTTTTACCTTAGATCTTAATAACAATAGGTTTGTCCAAACAAACCTAGAAACCATTAAAATGTGATTTTTTTTGCATGGTTTGAAGATAGTATCTTTAGAAGCTAAATAGTTTACCCAAAATCATCTAAACATGAAAAAATATAGAACATACATGATAACCCAATCTTTTAAAACTAATTCAAAAATAAAATCTTAAGTCATAAAATACTCAATGTACTTAAACACCATAGCATCATTGCTCTACTTATGTACAAACCATTCTTGCTCATTCTTTGATCAATGAAGAATACAAAAGAAAAAATTAGAAAAGTCAAAAAAATAGACAAATGAAGAGTCTAGACTAATGATAAAAATAATAAAATAAATCAAAGGCAGGAAACAAAAGTAAGAAAATAAAGAAAATTTATTTACATGACCTTGCTAGGAAAATTCATGCCTAGAAGTAGTGTTTGTGGAATTACCAATTGATAGGAAATGGTATGTCCTCATAAATTAGGTATCTAAGACAATGTATTATTTCCTAGGATTTTAAAAATTTGGTAGGGACCTAACCACATAGCATCAAACTTGCCATGCTATCCCATTTTCTTACAAGATTTGTCTTAGAGAAGGACTACATCAAAGATCAGAAAAGATTTAAATTTAGCTCATTTTTCAAACCAACACTTGATGAATCCACAATGTTTTCTATAATACATGTCTACATCAATTTTTTCTTCAAGTTGTATAAAAATTTAATATTCAAGCCTCTATCTTATCATTAGTTTCTAGGTAGTTTCTCATAAAATGCAAGGTGGGGATTGTTAGGTTCATAGGAAAGATGGGATCTTAGATGTATACTAGATAATATAGGTACATATCCAAGGAATATTTAATTCTATTCTTATCAGACCAAATGCAAACTTTAAAATGTTATGCTAGTCCCTAGGTTTATTTTACAATATATTTTTAATTACCTCTATCAAATTATTATTTGTTGATTCGCCTACCCCATTACCTTGTGGGTAATAATTATAAGAGAATTTGAGAATTACCTAGTTTTTATACACCCTTTAAGTAAATTTAAATGAAGATAAGGCAAATCCATTATCACATACTAGAATGAATGACATCCCAAACTTGGTGATAATGTGATCATTAAGGAAGTGGATCACCATGTTGGTTGTGAAGTTATTGAATGCCTATGCTTCAGTCCAATGCATGAAATATTTAGTTGCTGTTAGTATGAATTTTTGTCCCATAGAGGAATTAGCATTGATAGATCCAACAAATTCCAATCCCCATTTTACTAATGGATGGGCATCAATAATTAGTTATAATAGTATATCTAAGGTCCTTCCTCTATGGTCAACATCTTAGTAATTGTGGTAGCATCTTACATGTGAATAAGTATATTTAAAAACATGTGAATATTTATACCCTACCTAGAGTATATGGTGGGTTTTATAACTACCTAAACCATTTTTAGTTCTTTATTTCCCAAGGAAATATCTAAGTACTTCAACCACTTCTTCTTTATTTAGGAATATCAAATAGATGCCTTCATGATTTCTTCTATATAACGTGCCTAATTTAATCATAAAGCTTACAATATTTAGGTGTAACTATATTTTATGAGTGGTGTTCAAGTGACTTGGTCACTCATGGTTAAACAAGTAATATACTACATCCTCATACCAATCATCATCTATGATGGCTTGCACTATATACTACTAGGAAATGATATATGGATCAACTTTAGCCATTTCTTTACTGAGTCCTTGTCCTTTTAAAATTTTCATGGGATGGATTTAAAATTAAAATTATTGGATAATAGTCATCCAAATTCCTCTCCATTTTCATGTAAATCATTTTGCATCAAAATATATTTTATGGTAAGGTTAGGTATAATGATAAACACTTTCCTATCTAGGATATAATGGCTAAACTTCTTAACTATTTTGATCAACACAATAACTTGTTTATTGATTCTTCAATACCTAAGTTCAACATTTATTAGTGGAGACATCATTATGAGATAGGTATTTTGACTCCATCCTCCTTTATATGAATAAGGATGGAAAAAATTGAATATTCAAAGGAATATGAGTAAATATAAAAAGGTTGCATGTAATTAAGACTTATCAGCACCTGAGTATCTATAATTAATTTAGTGATTTTAGTAGAAACCAACTATGATTCAATTTTAAATATTTATTATCATCCTTCATCATCATGTTTTATGGTCTAACCATCTATGCAAATCCTAAGATTAATTTTTGTATGAAGTTGATCCTAACAAAGAAGGATTTCAACTCTTTTCTACTTCTAGATAATGGAATATTCAGCATTACCTCCACTATGTATGGGTCTATGGATATGATTATTTTGGATATGATACGACCCAAAAATTTTCCTTAAATAAAATTGAATATATAATTTTTTGGATCAAGGAAATGCCATGTTATCTTCACCTTTGTATCCCCATTCTCAAATATTTCATGTGGTCTTCCTAGTTCTTAGAAAAGACAATTAAATCATACATGTAGATGAAAATTCACTTGAAAATTGTATATTATAATGAAATATGAATGTCACATTTAAAATTATCACATGTACTAATTAGGATGAATAATATCCTTGTGTACATGAATGTTACCCATCTTACTGTAAGTGTTGTATTGATCTAGTTTTCATAGTTGAATATTTCTTGATTATAGCCTAAATACCCATATAAAAAAGACATAATTTGAAATCCATTCAATATATGAAAAACTTAATCTAAAAAAGGAAATGGGTAATTATCATTCTCTAAGTCTCAGTTCAGGTTTTAAAAGTCCACACACAACTGTATCTCTCCATTATTCTTTCAAATTGGCATAATATTATCCACCCACTTGGAGTGCTTGATATAAAATAGATCTTAGATAAAAATAACTTATGCACCTCCTTGAAAATAAAATGCTCTATCAATGAATTCATTGGATTTTTCACTTGACAAGGAATTGAATCATATCTTGAGAGGAATGGTGTGAGTGATAATCGAGGTGTTGAACACCTTACATTCTTTGTAAATCCATGATATAACATCTCTTAAGTCATTTAATGTTTTTGCAAGTCCTTGTTTCTCTTTCTCACTACATGTTGTGACCAAAGCACATTTTTTGAATCACTAACATTACCTAGATTGTAATGCTTGTATAACATATCTTTGGTATGGGATTTTTTTTTTCACCTTGGTAATCCATGTCAAATAGCCACTCTAATTGGACCATGCATTTCAATATATTTTTCATTTTCAAATTCATCATTCATTATTCATCCAATTCAAATGCATCTATATCATATTCATCTATGATCTAAGATTCAAATACCTTTGTGTTTGTGATGAAATCAATAATATGTACATCATCATTAAATACTTGGAAGTTTTGAACATTATCTAGAATGGAAGGAGTAGAGACCAAATCCACTAAAAATATTTTAAACTTGGATTCAATGATGGGTTCTAAGGCACTTTAATCTATTGTTAATGCATCTATCATGTGATTTCTTTGACAAGGCATTGTATGAATACTAAATACATCAAAACATTATATTAAATTATATACCCAGCTATAGTACCTAAATAAACATCTTTAATTATAAGCATAATGTATTATGAATTATTTAAACACTAGATTTGAGTCACCCAATGCCATCAAATTCTTAATTTTTATCTTGAGAGTGTATTGAAGGATATGAACTAATGCTTCATAATCAAGCTGCATTGTTCGTGAAAGAAAATTATAGTCAAAATTTTAAGAAATAATATTTTATTATTGGTTTAGTGAGCTCAACCTATATAGTACACCCACTCTTAGATTTAAACACATCAAATTTTAGGGTTCAAAAATGATCTTCATATATTTTTAGTGGACTTTGAGAGGTAGGTACTATTGAAAAATTAACCTTTTTATTATTTTTCTTAACATCAAGCATGCACATAATTTATTATTCACTTTAAAATGATCTTATAGTTTGGTCCTCAGTGAAAGAGGTAGTTTTTAGGATGATTATAATGGAAGTATTTTCAGCCCAATATCTTGTAAAATTTTCTTCTCCACTTGGACCATCATGTTTCAATTTATTAATTTCTATCTTGGGCATGTTTAATGCTAAAAAGAACTACTAAAAAACCTATTTTGCATTCACATCATCCTATTTCACATTTTTATATGCAAGGGAAACACTATGAAATAAATTTATTTTAGGTGCATATAGGGAATATTCCTAATTAATTTATTCAATCTCATCAATCTCTAATTTATATTACACAAACATCATGCTAATAGTTAGTTTCTCACGGGCTTTAGTTTTACATTTAAGTGTCTAGGCCTTAAGTTCATATTCCTCATAAATGATCACATTTATATTATTAAATTAGATAATCATATGCATCATTTTTTACTCTCATTAAATTCTGATTTGATTAGGTATAACATGTCATTGGATCCATATGTCCATTTAGCATTCTAGATGAATCACTGCTAAGAAGCATGGCATACATGTCTGATATATCTATTACCTAAATGTCAATAAATTTTTACACTCTTGGATCAAAATTCATTTTCATGTGAATATGTCTCAATTCATCCACCACCTTTACCTTTAACTTGTCCAATTAAACCACCTTCCTATTTTATTTTCTAGGAGTTAGGCCTAGTTTATGGCAAACTAAATAGGGCATCATGTTTCCTAAAGTACTTTAATCCAACAAATAATTTTGCATAAGTTTTACCTAGAAATTTTTAATTGAAAGGAGGATATTTAATATTTTATTTATAAATTTTAACATGTGCATCAAATACTGTATTTGTTTATTTCTATTTTAGATTAGACAAATATTTTAATAGTATGTCTTTCTAATTATAAATTTGGAGAAAATAAAACATTATTATGTTGGCCTTAGTCTTCCTTAGGTCTTCGATAAATTGTATCCAAGTTTGTTTTACTCCAAGGTTTTTCAAATTATAGGGGTATAACATTGTTAATTGGTTGATAAGATATGGTAGGACCTTTAGGTGTAAAAATATTGTTTTTTTGATTCTCATTAGGTGGATCTTGAGTGTTGTTCATAAGAGTATATGTAGTTGACATATTTTTTAGTTTGCTCATCAATGTGTATTTGTTTGTCATTTAAATTTTATTAAAAACATGTAATTCATATAATTTGTCTTTAGGATTGTTTTCACTCACATAAGTGAATTCATATGCTTCTAATACTAAAGTAGTATCTATATTACCCTCACCTTGGTTTGAACTATTATCTAATGTAGGCACTATTTAAAGGTTTTCCATCTCATTTTGGAATAAATTTTAGGAAAATATAAAGTTAGCATAATCAATTTTAGCATTATCAACTATGTTATGAAACCTACACTAGGTGGGTAATGTCAAATCAACTAATTTCATAGAGTTTGAGGCATTGTTATTTTTCTAATTTATATTGTCAGGAGTAATATGCACATTCTCATTGTTAGATCTAATGTTACTTTGGTGATTGGTTATTTGAAATTTAAAGTTTTTGTTTTTATGTAGGTTGTTTGTGGTTTTAATTTGGTGTTGAGGAACTTGTCTATACAATTTAACCATGTAAATTATCAATTATTGAAGCATTTGCTACAAATTCACCACTTCTAGGTTTACATTAACATTCTAGTTATTTACCTTTTGTGGTAGTGGGTTAACCAAAGGTGTCATGGAATTTATAAATGTGGGGATAGTAGGATGAGTCTAGTTATGGGAATTTTTAGTATGGGTGTGATTGTTTATAAATGATAGACCAACTTGTTGATTTCTATTAAGGGCCACATAACCACCAATGTTAAGCATGGAAATAATATTGTTATAGGTCACATAAATAATTTATTAGTTATTCACCTGAGACAATATGTGATTATGAGGTTATAAAAATTGTTTTTTGGGCATGTAATTTAAGGGTGTTGGGATGTAAACCTAATTTTGACTTGAATACATTGTACCAAATATTTGATTCACTAGTGGGGTACTATACATGAACACTTGGTTGATCATGGGAATCTAGTTATATGCACATAGTTTCCCTAATGAAGGAAATGAACTAGATCCATACCCTTGTGTTATTATTTTTATTTGATCATAATCACTTTGTGGTGTGCCATGGACAAGGTTAAATGTCATTAGAGTCCTCTAGACAAGCATGGAGGTCATTGGTTTTAATACCCTCATCTAGGTTTTTATGGCATCTACCTGTATTTATGTGTATGGGTTTTAAATAACTTATATAGTTTGTGAAAATGAGCATTAAACATGCTCATTGGTTCATTTAGTTCATAGTGGGATACTCAAAATTCATGGTATAGGACAACACAGTTTATGGTCATTCATAAGTGATTGATAAAGTTAATTTCTAAGTCATTCCAAGAGGAAATAGACCCATTAATCAATCCCAAATTCCAATTATAGTCCATCTCATCCAAGGTGTATCCAAATAGCCTAAAAGGCACGTCTTTGTGATTACTTTGAGTTTTTATTATAGCATCTTTAAATTCTTGAATATGCTTCTTAGTAGTTCAAATTCCAATGTGCACATACCTAGGACATAAATTTTTAGTGCTTTTCGATAAGTCATGGGAAACTCTTGAAAATTTTACTAGGTAGTTACCTCTATCAAGACAAGAAATATTAGTTACCATTTATGGGTTTTGATGTAGTAAACAAATTAACAAATGAAACTAAAATTTTAGGTGAGCTACTAGCCAAGTGGATTTATCTTGGTTTTGGTTTTCCTTTGTTTGCTCTAGGTTTTTTGTGCTCATTAAATTGTAAAATTTCAAATTCACCCTAAATGGACTTTGATCTTATGAATATTAATTTATTTTCTAGTTTTAATGTTGGCATAGCTCAGTGCAAAAATGCCTCTAAAAAGGTCAAGTTTAAAGATTTTGTTAAAAAAATTATTTTTAAAATTTGTGTGAGGCTTTCCTTCTAACACTAAACTATTTATGGGTTTTAGGAACACAACAGGGTAGGGAAATAATAATGTATAGACAAAATACCAAAACAAGTGATAAATTTTAAAATATTCATGCTTAGCCCTCCTTCTAATATTAGTCTATTTATGGGTCATTTGACCCACCAACTTAGGTGAGAGGGTCATCCATATGGCCTCTCTTGAAAGGAGACCCAAATATATCACCAAAGTATATATCTACTAGGTGATGGCATACTAGGTAACCTAATGGCTTATGTGAAAATGTTCCAATACAAGGGGCCTTTATTGGTATGAAATTTAAAACATTTTAGCTTTAACATGTGAGAAGGGAATGCTAATTTTATTTTTTCAATTTATGGATTAGGATTTTTAATGTGTTTTAGAAGACAACAAATCATGCATACATGTTTTCCCAATTAAATCAACATTTTGAGTTTTTTATAAAAAAATTATGACTAATTCTTGTCATTCATTCATTCATTACATACATAAAATTTGATAGTTTTTTAATGGCAATAAACTATATATTACAATTGAAATAAATGTGAGAATTAGATTACATTCAAATATAGATTAATCCCTAGCTAACAGATTCATAAAAAATGCAAAATAAAAGTGGAAAGAAAGAAAAATCATGTTGAAATAAAGGTAAGTTTAAAACATCTGATTAAATGTGCCCACAAAACTAATCTCTTTCCTAGCCAATTTTCACACAACCATGTATGAGGATAGTGCAAAAGTATGAGGATATAAAAATTAAAAGAATACCTCTATAGTATGCATGCACAATAAATGAAAATATACTTCTAAAACTTTAATTAATACAATATTTTATTAAATAACACAATGTTTGAGTGATTAAAATCTCTTGAATACAAACTTTTCTAGCATAAAAATAGAGTCGAGCATAAAAATGGAGATAAACTACTCTATAAAGTAATAAAATACATAAAAATATGTTTGGTCCATAATGTCTCCTTGGATGTATAATGAGTTAGGCCTTGGAATGGCCTTAGGTTCTATACTTATAGAAAACTAGTTAATGGAGGGAATAATTTTGCCTCCAAAACTAAAGAACACTTTAACTTGAATTTTCTTGTGTACTTTTCCACCCAAATCCACACTTTTTGCACTTTACTTGCTTTCACACCTGAAAAATAGAAAAGACAAGTTACCTTTCAGAGTAATTTTTTTAAGGTCATTGAAATACACTTTATAATAAAAATACATAACTTGGTTAGGAGAAAGAGAAAAACTATAGTTGGCACAAATTTGCAAAGAAAAAATGATTTCACTATGATGTTCGAGTTGGAACCAAGTTCCCAATGCTATAGATATATCATAAATCAGAACAATGACTCAAACATTATCATAAACACCCTAACATGTTGTTGAATAGTTGTTAGACTCAAACAATTACAAAATAAGGGTAGGAATTTTACAAATGAAAATTAGGTGTAGGAATCCAATAACTACAAAGTAGATTTTAGGGGAAAAGGTCCTAAGGGACATTCTAGGCCAAAAAGAGATCAAAACTCCATTTTTAGACTAAGTGTCCAATATAAAACTTTCTCACATAGACTTGGTCTTTATAATGAAGGGGATTTTAGGCCCCATTTTGGCACCCAAACCAAGATGAGACTTGGGATTAACTTTACAGAGCCAAGTAACTCATGATTTTCAAAGACAAATTGGGAGGTCAAAACTTCACTTCCATGTTGAGTAACTTTTATGAAGTTTTCTCACATAGATGTGTTCTTTCCAATGGTGATAGTTTTGAGACCTAATTTTTCATGTGAATCAAGGCACCCAACCAATGCAACTTAAGATATCTAAGACCAACTAGCCCTCGAGTGCTACTAAGAAAAAACCAAAAAGTAAAAAAGGACTTCCATGATTTTAGAGGAATTAGGGCATGTTGTGAAATAAAGAATAAAAATAATTATCTGCATCATATAATTTTGGTATATGTTGACTCATATTAACCTCTAAGGGAGGAGGGAGGGATATGATATGACACTCCACTGGCTTCTTAATGAGTGAAGGTGATGACTCACGTAATCATGTAAATTATCTCTTAGGTGCATTGAATAAAATTAGTTGATTAGGTTATTATGACACTATATTAATGGTTTTTTTTCCTCCTTATTGGACTTTGTTAGTTTTACATTATACTAGGTTTGATATGAAACTTTTTATTTTATGTAGCTAGTGTGTTTTCTATATACTTAAGTTTTTCAATGCAGTAAGTTTCATTTCTTGATTTCAGACAATATCACATAAGCCATTATAAAATTTAAACTTATTAAAGAAAATAGGCTCATGTGGTGTGGTAAGAAAACTTTGATTAAATATATCTTGAATCTATTTATCTTCCATTAGATATGTCATTTTGTCTAACACTGATTTGTACATTATAACATATTCATTGATGGGCTCATTGGTTCCTTTCTTGATCTTTGCAATATGTGCATATAACATATTTTTAGTAATGTCAATAGAAAAATTGTTTTAAATATTGTCATTTATGTCAAAGGTCTAGAATTATAGATGATAAAGGTCCCATTTCATTTAATAGTGTTTTTAATATTCATATCTTGGCTAATGTGTGTTAATATTTATTTAATATTAATAAATATATTTTTGGTTACATATAAGTCAAAAGAGGGCCCATGGAGAAGTCTAAGAGTCATGTGGTAAAAGATGAAAGAGGAATGGGATGCATTTTCTCATGAAGAGTCATCTTTAGGAATTTCAAGAGTCACCATGTGAAGACAAAAGAGGGTTTGGGGTATTTTTCCATGAAGGGACACTTTGAGGAATATGAAAAGCCACCAAGATAAAGACAAAAGAGGAAAAGAAACCTTTGATAATGAAGGGTCACCATATGGATTTTAAAATGAAAGGATACAAAGGGTCATACAAGTTTGGTGCCATTTTCCATGAGGATTGAAGGGTCATAAAGGGTGAATGCCAAAGGTCATTTGGAAAGATATAAATAAAAGCTTGAGAAGCCATTTGTAATATGAAAAAAAGTGCATGGTTCGTATTTGTTTTCAAAGAGAGAAAAGAAGGAGATATTGTATATTTATATCATTTGTTGAGTAAGCAACATTGAGAGATAGTTATGTTTTATACATAAGAGGGGTTGGTGATCCTATGGGTTGGTGCTCACAAATCTTTGCAAGGGGTTGGTGCTCATAAATAGTTGTTGTTTTGGTGCTCAAAAAAGGTGTTGGTGCTATTTCAAGTTGGTGCTTGTGAAAATTTTAATTTGAGTTGGTACTCATTCATATACTTGAGATTGTTCTTTGTAGTTTTTCCCACTTTGTGTTTCCACGTAAAAATCTGGTTTCTTTCTCTCTCTCTTGTGTGGTGCATATTATTGTTTCATTTTTGTTGCATATCTTGAATGTGTGGTTAAGTGGTTAAAGAAAAGGAATTTTATTAATAAATAAGATATATAATATACTGATTCACCCCGCTTCTCAGTATATTTCATACTTAAAAATTGGTATCAAAGCAGGTTCCTTTGAAAAAATTTTACATCTTGAAGGTAGATCAAAAAAGCATAATGACTGGATCACATGAAATTTTTTATAGAAATAAGGTACCTTTATTTGATGGTACAAATTATTTTTTTTGGAGCATAAGGATGAAGACTTTTTGATGGCCCTTGGATTCAAATATGGCAAGCAGTAGTAGAGGTATATGAAGAGCCACAAACATTTGTAACTACTCTAACATAAAAAAAGGCAAGTGAAAATAATGCTAAAGATTTAAATGCTATTTTATGTGGTTTATGTGAATCAAAATTTGTTAAATTTATGCAAAGTAAATCTACTCATGAAACTTGGGTAAAAATTGAGAATATTTACAAAGGTGATGGAAAGGTTCAACAAGCCAAGCTTTAGACTTTCAGAAGATAGTTTGAGAGTTTGAAGATGGAAGAGGAAGAAAATATAGCAAGTTATATTTTTCAAGTTGATATATAGTTAATTAGATTCAAGGTCTTGGATACAAGTCATAAGAATCAATTGTGGTTCAAAAAGTTTTGAGATCCCTACCATTGAGATATGATGCAAAAGTTTTAGCAATTGAAGAGATGAAGAATTTAGACAAGCTAAAGATGGATGAGCTACATGGTATTCTTATGACATATGAGATGTGGACCAAACAAGAGAAACCATCAGAGAGAGAAACTCAAGACATAAAAGAAGAGAAGGCTAATATTCAAGAATTAAGTGACAGTTCTAGAGATGATGAATATGACAATGGAGCTCTATTCATTCACAAGCCTAAAAAGGGCATACGTAAATATTAAGGAAAATTACCTTTCAAATGTTTTAATTGTGGAAAGATTGGACATTTTGTAGCTAAGTGTCCAAATAAGGGTAATGGTGATAATGAAGAAGGAAATTCTACATACAAGAAGAATTTCAAATGAAAATTCAAGAAGGGATTCGAGAAGAAGAGTTTGTATTCTAAAGATCCTAGCTCAGCTGAAGATAGTGGAGTCAGTGATTTAGAATAAGAAGAGATTCTATTCATGGCCATATATAAAGATGCCTTCAAAAGTAAAATTACAGATGATCAAGAAGAAGAATAGGATGAAGCTGAAATGAATCTAGAAGGATAACTCGTTTGTGCCTTAGAAGAGTTAAAATATCTTAAAAAGAAAAATCAAATATTAAAGCTCCAAATTGAGAAAAATGAAAAGGACTCAAAATAAATAATTGAATATCTACAAGCACACTTTGAAAAAGCCAAGAATAATGAAGAAGATCTAATGGCATAGTTGAAAATAGTAAGTAAATAATGAGAAAGGTATGTTGTTCAAATTGCTTCTTTAAAATCAGATCTTGAGAAAACAAATAAAGTAATCAATGATTGAGTAGCCAATGATTCAAAATTTGAGAATAACACTAATATGTTGAATAAGATATTAGAAAATCAAATATAAATGTTAGATAAGATAGGTATTAGATTTGAAAAAGAGAAAGGGGAGGCCATTACTTTCATAGACAAGGAAAAAGGAAAGAGTTATGCTAAAGCTCTTACAAAAGAAGAAATAAAAAGGGAATAAGTTAAGAATACAAAGGACATCTCAAACAAAGAAGGTTGGAGGGAATAGAGCTACAAAAGGCAATCAAGTTAGAGATACACAAATAGGTCTTATTTTTATGGTTACTATTTTTATTGTAATGGATATGGGCATAATAAAATAGAATGTTGAAAAAGGGCTAACAATTTCAGAAATAAGGAGAAGGAAAGTCATGTAGAATCAAGCAAAAGCCACAACTATTTTGCTCCTCTATTAGGCTTTAATGAAGAAGCCATAATATGTTACAAGTGAAACAACTTCAGAAACATATCCTAGTACTATAGAAGCATGTTCGAGTTAGTCAAGAAGGCCAGAGTTTCAAGGCTCCATTCATCAAGAAGAAATTTCAGATAGGTTCATGGTAGAAGAAATAACTTGAAAAATCTATGTTGGTATAGACAGCTTTGCATGCAAGAAATGAAAAAATCTATGGTTCATTGATAGTGGGTGTTTAAGGCACATTATATGAGACAAAATTAAGTTCATAAAATTGAAGAAGATCAATGGTAGCATAGTGAAATTTAGAGATAATACTATTTTCAGAATTATTGAAAAAGGTAAACTAAGTTTGGATAATGGTAAAACTAAAACTAAAAATATTTTGTATGTAGATAGTCTTAAGAATAATATTTTGAGTGTAAGTAAAATGTGTGATTAGGGGAACACACTAAATTTTTATGTATAAGGTTGTGAAATTAGGAGAAAATATTCAAATGTGTTGATTGCATATGCTTAGAAAACATGCAATAATTTGTATATGTTATCAGACATCAAAGGTCAAAGATGTTGTTTGAGTCAAATTGAATAAAGTTGGATATAGAATAGGAAAATGGGACACATAAATTTTGAAAATCTTGTTAACATCATCAAAAATCAAGTAGTCAAAAATCTTTTCAAGATTACAAAGCCGTCTGACATGCTTTGTGAACCTTGTTAGCATGGGAAGCAAGCTAGAAGGAGGTTCAAAACAAAAGAGTACTTGACCACTTAGATGTTAGAGGTTGTTCACACAGATCTATGTGGACCTATGAGAACTCAAAGTACTCAAGGTGAGAAATATTTCATGTTGCTTACTGATGATTTTTCATGTATGACTTGGGTAATATTTTTAAAGAAAAAATTAGAAGCTTTCAGACATTTCAAATCATTAGTTGAGAATGAAACCAATTTGAAGATTAAGTGTCTAAGATCAGATTAAAGAGGACAATTCATGTTATATTATTTTATTGAGTTTTGTGAAGACCATGGGATAAAGAGACATTATTCAGCAGCTAGAAATCCATAGTAAAATGGAGTAGTTGAGTAGAGAAATAGAATAGTTTAGGAGATGGCAAGGATAATGCTAAATGAATCCAAGATAAAAAATAAATATTCAAGAGAGGTAGTTGCTATAGTAGTGAATATTCATAATAGAGCATTATTGAGAGTCAATAGTGACAAGACTCCTTATGAGCTATGGAAAGACAAACTAGTAATAGTTGATTATTTTATAGATTTTGATAGCAGATGCTTCATAAAGAGAACCAATAAAAAAATTGGGAAGTTCAAATCCAAATCAGATGAAGGTATATTTCTTGGTTATTATTTCAAAATTAAAGATTATCAATGTTATAAAAAAAGAACCAATAAAATTATTAAAAGTGCAAGTGTCAAGATAGAAGAAGATGGAACACAAAGAATCAGTGATCCAATAGACATTCTTGAAATCATTATAGAGGAAGATTTTGAAGAATCAGATGAAGATGAGAAGAAGGAGAAAAAGGACACAAAAACTCCATCCAATTATGTTCAAATAAATCATAATGAAAGTGACATCATCAGGGACATAAATGAAGGAATTTACACTAGAAGAATGATGGTAAGTGAATCTAAGCAAGTTAATTTCTCTTTATTATCCAAAATTTAGCCTATAACTTTTTTAGAAGCTAGACATGATAAGCATTAGGTTAATGATATAGATTAAGAATTAAATTAGATAGAAAATAATGATACTTGGGAATTACTTCCTAGACCAAAAGATCATAATGTGATAGGAACAAAATGGGTTTATAGAAATAAGTTGAATGAAAATGAAGAAGTGACTAGAAATAAATCAAGATTAGTATGTAAAGGATATGTTCAAATTAAGGGAATAGATTTTGAAGAAATTTTTTCACCAGTGGTAAGGTTAGAGGCTATTAGAATGTTTCTTGCATATGCAGTGTTTAAAATTTTCAAAGTGTTTCAGATGGATGTTAAATCTACCTTCCTAAATGAGAATCTAGAAGAAGAGGTCTACATTGAGTAGTATGAGGGATTTATTCTCTCAAATATTAGTAGCCATGTATACAGATTGAAGAAAGCAATATATGGATTGAAACAAGCTCCTAGAGCTTGGTATGCAAGACTTGATAAGTACCTGTAGGATCAAGGTTTGAAGAGAGGATTTGCTGATAGTAATCTCTACATCTAAATAGAAGGTGAGCATCAATTGATTGTTATGGTATATGTTGATGACATCATTTTTGGAGGAAAATTTGAAAAAATGACAAAAGAATTTTCTAATAATATGGAAAATTAATTTGAGATGTCTATGCTTAGAGAATTATTATTTTTCTTAGGATTGTAAATATTTCAGTCAGATAAAGGAATTTTCATATCTTAAAGTAAATATGCCAAAGAAATTTTGAAGAAATTTGGTTTTGAGGATTGTGCACCAGTTGGCACACCAATGTGTATAGGAAATAAGGTGAGCAAGGATGAAGATTCACCTATTACAAATCAATCTTTATATATATTTATGATTGGTAGTCTTTTATATTTGACAACATTGAGGCCATACATCATGCATGCCATATGTATGGTTGCAATATATTAGTCATCTCTAAAATATAATCATGTTCAGTTGGTGAAAAGAATATTAAGATATATCAAGGGGACATTATATTATGGGTTGTGGTATCCCATAGGTAGAGATTTCACTTTGGTTGCTTATACAGATTTAGATTGGGTAGGGTGCTTGGATTACAAAAAGAGTACAAGTGGAGGAGCTTTATTCCTTGGTGATAGCTTAGTATCATGGCTAAGCAAGAAGTAGAATTTAGTATCACTTTCTATAGCTGAAGCTAAATTTATTGTAGTGATATTATGTTTTACTCAAGTGCTTTGGATGAAGCAAACTTTGGAAGATATCAAGGTAAAATATGATCAACCTATTTTTATTTTTTGTGACAACATAAGTGTTATTACTATTTCAAATAATCTAGTGATGCATTTAAGAACAAAACATATTCCCATTAGATATCACTTCTTGAGAGAGAAGGTTGCAGATCAATAGGTTAAGATGGAGTATATCAGTACTACAGAGTAGATTGTAGATATTTTCATAAAGGCACTACCAAAATACATATTTGAGTATTCGTGGGAGAATTTGGGAGTAATTTATTTTACTTCTTGCCATTGAGGTCTAACATCAGTTGAGGGGGAGCTAAGTGCAAGCTCTAGGTAGGCCCTTTGACATTGATGTCAAAGGGGGAGCATAACAGGTATAGGTATAGGTACAAGTGTAGAAACAAGTACAGGGAATAGGTACAGGTTACTATAGTAAGGGGGAGTTAATGTATATTTTCTAGATGGAAGTATGTGTAGGTTTTAAGATGTGTCATTTTTAGTTTAAGGTTGCCATCAATGACAAAGGGGTAGATTGTCGGAAATATTGTCATTGATGTTAAAGGTCTAGAATTATTGGTGATAAAGACCCCATTGCATTTAATAGTCATATCTTGGTTAATGTGTATTAATATTTATTTAATATTAATTAATATATTTTTGGTTGTATGTAAGTCAAAAGAGGTCCCATGGAGAAGTTAAAGAGTCATGGGGTAAAAGATGAAAGAAGAATGGGATGAATTTTCTCATGAAGAGTCATCTTGAGGAATTCCAAAAGTCACCATGTGAAGAAAAAATAGGGTATGGTGCATTTTTACATGAAGGGACACTTTGAGGAATATGAAAAGTCACCAAGATAAAGACAAAAGAGGAAAGGATGCTTTTTCTTATGAAGGGTCACCATATGACTTTTTAAATGCAAGGATACAAAGGGTCATAAAAGTTTGGTGCCATTTTCCATGAGGATTGAAGGGTCACAAAGGGTGAATGCCAAAGGTAATTTGGAAAGCTATAAATAAAGGCTTGAGAAGCCATTTGCAATATGCAAGAGAGTGCATGGTTTGTATTTGTTTTCAAAGAGAGAAAAGTAGGAGATATTGTAGAGTTCTATCATTTGTTGAGTAAGCAACATTTAGAGATAGTTATGTTTTATACACAAGAGGGGTTGGTGCTCCTATGGGTTTGTTCTCATAAATATTTGTTGTGTTGGTGCTTAGCAAAGGGTTTGGTTCTCATGCAAGTTGGTTTTTGATAATTTTTAATTTGAGTTGGTGCTCATTTACATACTTGAGATTATTCTCTATGGTTTTTTTCACTTTGGGTTTCCACATAAAAATTCTCTCTCTCTCTCTCTCTCTCTCTCTCTCTCTCTCTCTCTCTCTCTCTCTCTCTCTCTCTCTCTCTCTCTTGTGTGGTGCATATTATTGTTTAAATTCTATTTCATATCTTGAATGTGTGGTTAAGTGGTTAAAGAAAAGGAATTTTATTAAGAAATAAGATATATAATATACTGATTCACCCCCCCCCCCCCCCCGCCCTCTTAGTATATTTCATGCTTAATAAAAATATGCTAGAAAATGATCTTCTATAGGTTTGGATGATTTCATCATACTGGTATATCATATAATCATATTAAATCATAGTCCTTTAGGTTTTTTGTAAATAATTTTGTCAAAAGCTTATCATTGGAAGCATAATCAAGACATGCATCATAGAAATACTAGAGTCACTGCTTCAGGTCACCCTTGCCATTATAATGTGTGAACTTGGGTGCTAAAAACATGGTTGGTAAAGGGAGAAAATATATTGTAGATGTCAGATGATTATGTAATACATCTTGTGAATCAATAAAATGAATAGAATTTAAGTCATTTTTCTCAATATTTGTAACCTTAGATTCTAAAGTTTGAAATACTTAGAGAAAAGTTTACATACTGCACCCATTGGGATCAATATTTGATATTTGAGAAATCACCAAAGGGGATGAACACACTTATTATGTTTATGCAAGCATTGAGATTAATAATTGAGTTTAAAAATTGATTTTTTTGATGAAGGATATAACAATATTTGTTTGGTCTTTAGGGAAGAATGGCTTGAAGACATTTCCCATGTCCTCACTAGATGTAGGAATGGTGTACTCAAGATGATGGACAATGGGACTGAATTAGTAGTAGTAACATTTAAATATTCATCAATACTATATGTGGATGAATTAGCCTTAACATGTTTACTGATTTCATCTCATGTGACATACATAAATGCATCAATTAATTCATGATTTATGTTTAGATGATGGATTAATGCTTCCTTATATTTAGTTTCAAAATGATCTTTGTTATTAACATTTTCCATTTCATATAAATTAAAAAAAATATTCCAATAGTAATGGAAAAATTTAAATATGAAAAATAATCACAACAATCTAGAATTTTGGAAAGCTAAAAACCCTAAATCAATCTATGGTTGCGTAGGAAGACTCAAAGGCTAGTTTTAAAAAATGTTTTACCCTTTTAATAAATATTTATGGGAGGGGGAATAGCCTAATCAAACAAATGGATAATATATTTTAAAATTAAGCTAATTAAATAATTCAGATTCACAATATTATGATACAGTGTTGAATTATGAACATATGCTAAATATAAAAAGTACAATGCTAAATAATAATTTGAATTTAACAACATGAAAAATAAATAATACTTATCTTATTTTTTGATGAATAGGGATATATTTAAATTTTGGTATATAAGGAGATAGTCTGATACTCTCTTATGATTTATCATATTCTTAAATTTAACTTTTTATCAGTTTGGACACTATTGTCAAGATTTGGACGCTACCATTGATGATAATGTCCTAGTTTACATGCTTATATACTATACATAATAAAGTCATTTATTGGAAAAACTAAGTGTACCTATTATATTTTAATGTCACTTTGTATATTATTGACTTGGATCATGCATATATGTTCTAAATATCATAATGTAGATCAAAACCCTAGGTCCTCCAATTAATGCTTGTCTCCTTATAAAACAAGGGTTAGTGGGCTCAAGTGAAGTTGAGATGACCTCAACTACCCATATATAAATGAGCATTGTGTACATAGACACATGCATAATGATTTAATTATCCCCTTATGTAGGTTTGTGTGTAAATAATTATGCAATATTATATATGTGAGGGTATATATTGATTTATCTAATAAATTCACAATTACTACTCATGATCTTATACTTAAATGCTTTAGTCCTGGAATAAGATTACTTATATGAATAATATGGAAATGGGGAATAATTGGATAATTTTGAAAGCTTGAGATATGCTTTGATTGGTATAAGATAGATGTGTTCTTGATTTTTTTATTCAATAACAATGAATGGTCCTTTACTTATATTTATACAACACCTTTTGAAAATATCTCATAAAATAATTAATTAAAACAAATAGGCCAACCCATACATGTAAAAATATTTACAAATTTGACCATTTATAAGGCTCAAACACTAGTGCTAGACTTGGGACACTAGCATTGACACTAGTGTCCTTATCTGGATGGTAGTTCCTAAGAGAATATAAAGGTTAATAAAGATTTTTAAATACTATAGTAGGATATAAATCAGGTTTTATGAAGAATGTGGGCTACATGTGATCTAGGTAATCAAAATATCAGGGTTGGACTATAGGATAAGCATTTAGGCATAGTGAAATGGTGAAAGTGAGACTTTTGGCAGTGGGAAGGTCTTGGATTTAAGGGTTGAGCCACAAGATATATTTGTCAAGTGTAAAAGACTACTTTATCATATCAAATAATATTTTAGTATCTACAATAAACATGCCATTATAACTATGATCTACATATATTTAATGTAATAATGTAGAGTTATAAGAGAAATAAGGATAAATATAAAAATTTCATAATAAAAGACATAATTTGAGAATTTATTTTTGATAAAACATGGTTAAAATAATTTTTCACAAAGATAAATAATAAACAAATCATACCTTCAAGAGATTCATGAATCACTACTACAGGTTGAAGATATTAAAAGATTGTGCAAAAAAGTGTTCTTTATTAAATAGCTCCAACAAAAAAACATTTGCATGTACAACTTAAAAAATATGGATAATAAATTTGATGATTTATCAAAAAGTATAATTAAATAAATGAAGAATAACATCAAAATTATATATAAACATATAAATAAATGTTTCTATGATAAGAAACAAAAATATATTTTGATTTTATATGAATTTAAAAAATGATTAAAGATGTTTTGTGTTTTAATATATGCATTAAAAGGGTAAATACAATCAACACCTTTATTTATTTTATTTTAACTTGAAAAAGGTGAAATACATAAAACACCTAAAATGCATTTGAATAATAGTCTTATTGAAGCATTCCAAATTTAAAATGTATTGACACATTACTTTCCACATGTCAATGTGTGAGTATGAAATAATTTGAAAGTTTAAAAAATACCATAGGCAATTATGTAAAAAAAAATGTTATGGAAAGTTTATAAACAATGAAAATTCTAAAAAAAAGAACAAAGACTAAATGATATTGTTCAAAGCTAGAAAAAACTTTAAAGTTGTTTTAACTATGATTAAAGATGCCATAAAATGTTTAATTTTGTTGTGATTTGAAAAAGTATAAAAAAAATGGCTTGGTGTTGTGATTCATTTTACATGTAATAAAAATAAATCCCTTTAAATTTGTTAATATTAAATAGAAGTAAAAAAGAAAAATCTAGATTGAAACTCCAAATATGATTACACTTGATATCATATAAATGAATTTAATTTGTTTCAATTTTGAAACTACAAATAGGAACAAACAAAATACCTTTCTAAGGATAGAAAACACAAAGCTTAAAAAAATCCAATATTATATTATGAGGAAAAATACCAAATAAAATCATGAATACAACCAAATGGATTTATTGGAAACTATTCTTCACCATAAATTTTTGAAATGTAGTAATTACCATTTTTATGTTTTCTCCAAAAAGGTGATCTATGATTTTGAAACATTTTCATAGTTTATTCTTAGATTATAAATAAACAAACCCCAAAAAAGTTGAAAACCCTAGATTGTCAATCAATAGATGGGTTTTACTAATCATGTTCAATAATTTATCAATAAAGTAAAACATAATTTTTTTTTGCACTACTAATAAATATAAAATGAAATCAATAACCTTATATATTACTAAGTTATTTTTGAAATTAATGTTTTACATTTTCAAAATGCTGTAGGAAGATGCAATTGATAAAAAAAAAAAAAAAAAAGCTCAAAATCTTATTTGTTGTAGCAACTTAAAATTAAATGTTGGGATGAAAATTTAAAAAATAGATTATATACATGAAAAGTGTTTATGTAAATACCAAAAGACATAAAAAAAGTGTGCAAGGGTGTTAAAATATGTATCTCTTTACACAAGTGCTTTCTAACACTCAAAGTTCAATGTTAAAAAAATTATTCCAGTATAATGTAGGAATATATGCCAAGATAGATAGAAAAATACATTAAAAATATAAATGAATGAATGAAAAAGGGTAAATATTAACTAAAATTAATTCAAAATAAAAATGCCAGATACAAGTTGTTAAGTGGGAAAAATGATTATATGAAAGAAAACCTAACGTGTATTAATAATACTTGCAAAAAATTATTATCCAATTACAATCTTAGTAGAAAAAAAAAGAGAACAAATAATAAAAATGAGATTAAAGTGTGAAGAGATAAATATCAAGTTATAGAATGAGAGAGGAAAGATATATTTAAATAGAGCTAAAAATTAAAAAGTAGTTATAAGAATATCCATCATAAACTTACACAAGCTTCTTATTATGTGCTTAGTGTCGACAATTTCCATAAGGTGAGGGGGAAGTATGTACCAAGTTTGGAAGGAGTTAAATGTGATATGAAACTACAATATTTATTTCAAAATAGATAAAAGAGGTATGACACCTCATAAAATATAGAATATGTAAATTAAAAATTCACATAATAAGAAAGACTACACATACCTAAATTGACTTAAGATAATAAAGTGAACTCAAATAAAGATTAATCTCCTATAGTTTAGAACAAGGGTAAAAGGGTAATAAATAATCATAGATAAGATAAATTATATTTTTAATTGAATATATTATAATAATGTTTTTGTAATTATAGTATAAGTAATATATAATTGATATACTGAGTTATGATTGGTTGAAAAAAATGATTATTTATAAAATTGATTGCTACAATTACATACCTTCGACATGAAATAGTATTATTTATTAAGTATAATGACATCTAATATATTCATAATATTACAATTAAATATAAAATTATTCTTTTGTGTATTAATTCAACCAATAGGCTCAAAACTATTCTTCATGTATAATATTGATAGGAAGATGGGTGTGGTTAAGAAATAAAACAAGACACTTGTTCACATATTAGAATATCATTGGGCCATCTATTGATATCTTATCTTTGCATCCTTTCTGGATTTAGTTTTTATTTTATCCTTTAATTTAGATGTTGTAGTAGCTATACAAGTTTAATCTATTCATGTTTTTTTACTCCATACATAGTATATTAGTTTTATAGCTAGATATATAGAGAGTATTATAGTGGGACAAAATCCTTAACTTATGGATGATATTTTAAATTTATGGAAGATATTGTAAGAGAAGGTTCATTGGATTTTGAATGGGTTGATTTCTATAAAAAATAAAAATCCCATGCAAGATAATGCTCACCTATTTAAGGCATTTCATTACCTTCTATCCTCTTACCCCATTTAAATTTTTATTGATATAAGTAGTGTCTTATAAAACACCTCTTAATTATAATTATTTATGAATTGGTAAAATAGTTTAAGGTTATGATCCAATGATAGTTTGAAAATAGTATATTTTATCTATCCAAGGTTCCATACTTATTATCCAACATGAGAGTTCACCTCAAAAATATATAAAAAGATACTTGATAAAAATTACCATTTCACAATATATAGAAATGAATTTGAGTTATACATATAAAAATTGATACATAAACAAAATTTTGTATGTTTTATAATGTTAAAATTATAAAACATGTGAAAATTATTTGATCTCTTTATGATAAACTATATTTTTAATGTTTAGAATGGAACAAGTGAAGTTTAAATAAGTTCGCATCTAGACAAAGATATTAGGGACATTGGTTTGTTTGGGTGGGGCTATGTTCCTCATCTTCTACAAGGTTCCTATTATTAATATGATGTGGACTCCATCTATTCATTATAAGGGAAAAAATAAATTTACATCTTCAAATGTAAAGGAAAAGGACTCGATCAAGGGTTCCCTTATGTTACTTACTACATGTTTATGATATACTACATTCTATCTTCTTCAGGTAATAAAAATTCACTTTTATTTGAAATGTGTCAAGTTATAATATTAATATATATATATATATATATATATATATATATATATATATATATATATATATATATCCTCTCTTAGTTGATGTCCAATGTAGACAAGAGTTTTAAAGAAATATCATGCTCAAATTTCAATTACCACTTTTATTTGCTTGGTGGAAATGATAAAGTCAATTATAGTGACCTTTGTATTTGAAAGGGATCTTTCAATATGAGCTTTGGGATTTAACTGTAAGACATATTTTTATTTACCAAATCATAGATAAAAGATATTGTATTTTTATTCCTTATAAAAAAACTAAAATAATAAATAATATCATCTTTTATTATAGGGTGTGGTGTCATCAGGCATGGCATATTATCTACAAGGTTTTGCCATGTAGTTAAAAGGCCCTATATTTTTAACTTCATTCTCTCCATTGAGACTCATAATTATGGTATTTATGGTATCAATTATTATTTTTGAGAATGTCCATTTGGGAAGGTATTTGAATATTTATTCTAATGGCCTAGTTATATGAGGTACTACTTTTACCCTCTAAAAAAATCTCATTCATAACATTTATAAATGTACTAATATTATAATTTATTTGTTAAAGCAGTATTATGGGAGGAATGGTGATTATAGTTGATTTGTATGTTGTTATATGGGTTAAATTGAAGGATAATAAGATATCATGAGAAATATAAGCACAACTTCCAGATTCTTAGTTACATCATCTCAAAGTAAACAATGTAAATATTCAAGGTTTTTAGTTAAGAAATGATACTGAATGGTCTTTGAATGAAAAACCACATAAGAGTGATCCCATGCACTCAACCACATAGTCCAAGGCCCAATATCCTTGACACATTCATTATTACAATTTAAAAGAAAACTTAGAGAGTTTTATTTATAATAAACATTATTAATATAACATAATTTTCTGATATTTTAATGAAACTATACATGCATAGCTAGTTTGAAGATTAAAAAACTATTAATGATAGATCTCTTTCTTAAAATACAAATAAAATAAAAGGCTCATGAAAATAAATATGGAAATTTATATATTTGAGTTGAACATACTAATATGTGTTGGTATGGCAAATATTTATTTTTTATTTTGATTACTAAAGAGAAATGAAATTAGGGCAAGTGTTTGTAGTCAATAGGAAACATGAAGGTAAATAAATCATGTCTAATAGATAATTACATGATCACTTACCCATCCCTTATTACTAATATCCTTATAAGACATCACATTTTCTATTTGAAGACATTACATTATCTCTTCTTTCACTATATTTATGAAATATTTCCTCCTCCTCACTAGGAGATAACATATCTCTATGAATTTCTTCTTTTCACTCAATATTATGAAAACCTTAAATCAACCCTTACTTTAAATTATTCTATCCTATGTGCATAATTATTTATATCCTCATATTCATGTATAAAAATTAAAAATAAACTATGATCATCTTAATCCAAACATGGATATGTGTAATAAATGAGCATCTACGCTCATGTAGAAATTAAAATTCTAGTTCTTTAAGAAATGAATAATCCTAAATTTAAAACTCTAAAATTCAACTTTCAAATATGTCTCTCCATGAAATTTTTAGAACTCTGATTCATTCTTCATCTAAATTATTCAAATCCTTTAACTGATCCTTGGTACACACATACTATTGATAAAATTTTAACTTATGCCAATCACATAGGCCACTATCTAAGTAGGCATACATTCTAGAAAATCAAAAAATTAAATCTCATACAAAATTATTTAAATATTCTTTTAAAACATTTTTAGTTTCAAACTTTTAATTCCCACAACATATTTTATAAATTATAAAATCTTAGCCTCAAACTAGGATTCTACTCATTCTAACAAAATGTGCCCTGCCATTAACAACTCTGGTCTCCATACTCCATTCAAATAAGTCCCTTAAATGGAACCTATATGATCAAGATTTTGAACAATTGAATTTGATATCATGCAATTACCCAAAATCTACTCAAAACATCAATCCACTATTAAAATTTAGATCTAAAAGGATAACATTGCACAAAAGAATGAAACATTCATATCCACATCACAATTCTTTAATCAAATGCTCCAAATTAAGATCCAATAGAAGAAAGATTAAATTATTAATTGAGTTCTTGATTTTAGACTTAGGTTTTCTTGAAGAGCTTATGATTATCTTCACAATATTTAGATTATTAGACTAGTGATTGATTCATGGATTGGATTATAATATTGGCATGAGAGGATCATATATTTCCTAGTTAGTTTAGAATTAGAGGGGTGGTTGATTTAAATAGAGGAAGGAGGGAAAATCGATGGATAAAATTCAAAGCTGGGTGTAGGAAGATAAATGGTGAAAATTTATTCAAGGAACTAAAAATTCCTTGGGTGATTCTAGAGGAGGGAATGTTCTATAGGTATAAGCTTCTAGAGTCTTTTTAGAATCCTAATTACAATTAGTAGATGATTAGTAATGTGATTAGGGGGTTATAGAGAATCTAGGGGAGTAGGAGAGGCTACTCATAGGATAGGGTAGGTGGCAGGTAATTTTAAATTCCCATATAATGGATGAGTGGGGGTTAGTTGAAAAAATAATACATTACTACAAGAATTAATTAATTTGTGAGATGATATAATGCTAGTGCATGGATATGAATATTGAAAGGGTCATTAAAATAATGACTAGGAGGATTAGTAAGGATAATTTAGATGAAATTGGATGGGATTATTAGTGATGTTAGTGTTAAATAATAATAATAATAATAATAGTGATGATAAATGAAGCAAGAAAATTTAAGTGCATAAATTGATGGAGGAAACCATAAACTTTAAATGATGAATTGAACAATCAATGATAATGGATAACTGATGGAAGAAAAGATGGATGTTTTTATTTTTTATACCTAATTGATAGGTGTGGGCGATTGATGAAAATATTATGGAGATGATTATAGGTATGGTGATTGATCAATAGACTTGATAATTAATTATTGATATTTTAACTCAATTATTTTATTGATGCAAGACTTGAGGATGGTTAGGGATAAGATAGATGTAATTAAGAATGGTGGGGAAAGAGGAAAGAGTTTCCAAGATGACCTCAGGTACATCATGACTGATCACTACCTACATAGTCTAAAAAAACCTCAAGATAATGTAGTTGATACTAGATTAGAGGATGACAATGATGGTTTAGAATATTAGGATGATGAGGATTGTTAGGCATGTTAGTTGTTAGATATATATTAGGTGTGATGAAGATTAGATTGAGAGTTAATTTGAGATGTTGATGATAAAGGATTTGAAGGAATTATTGGATATTAGACTAGTGGAATTAGATGATCGACTTGAAGATAAAGGACTATGATATTGAATATGGGTTGTTAGATGTTATAATAGGTGATAGAGGATATGAGAAATGATGAGTGTGTCTACTACCAATTCATAATTTCTATAATAAGGATTATCATAGTCTAAGTAGTCTGATGTAAATATAGAACTAGGTAGTATGTCACATGATATAAGTATGACCAATAGGATGTTGTGCCAAAGTACACTTCATTTATCATCACTAATATTATTTTTAGTTAACACTAACATTACTGATAATCTTGTCTAATTTCATCTAAATTATCCTTACTAATCCTCCTAGTCATTATTTTAAAACCCTTTTTATAATTCATATCCATGCATTAACATTATATCATCCCAAAAATTAATTAATTTTTCTAATCATGTAATATCTATCAACTAATACCCACTTATCCATTATATGGGAATTTAAAATTCCTTGACACCTACCCTAACCTATGATTAACTTCTCCTATGCCCCTATATTATATAGAACCCCCTAATTACATGACTAATCATCTAATAATTATCATTAAGCTTCCAAAAATAATCTAGAGGATTTTAGCTCAAGAACATTCCCTCTAGAATCACTCAAGGAATTTTTAATTCCTTGAATAATTCTCCACCATTGATCTTCTTACACCCAACATTGAATTTTGTCCATTTATTCTCTCTCATCCCTTTATTCAAATCATCCAGCCTTTAATTTCCAAACTAATTAGGAATATTTGATCCTCTCATGCCAATATTATATGTCAATCCATTAATCAATCACTAGTTTAGTAATCAAAATATTATCATGCTAATCATATGCTGCCCAAGAAAATTTGATTCTACAATCAAGCATTAAATATTTCTTCTATTGGATCTTAATTTGGAGCATTTGGATAAATTATTGTGAATAAGGTATGGATGTTTCATTATTTTGTGCATTTTAATATTTTTGGCTCTAAATTTTAAAAATGGAATGATGTTTTTATTAGATTTTGGTTAATTGCATTATATCAAATTCAATTACTCAAAATCTTGATCTTACAGAACCAAAATTTTTTAATTTTAAAGTTTTTTAGCTAAGGTCATGTAATACACATATATATTTAAAAATAATAATTAATAATTCAAAAAATAACAAATAATTAGGGTGTTGGAATATCATCCAAGCCTAAAAAATTAAAATCTCACCTGAAGTGTAGCAAGAGAACACCAATAAACCTACTATGAGAACACATTAGAAAGAATACATAATAGATCATATCATATTTATTAAATGTAACTACATAATGAAAATATCATATAGTATATAACATAAACCAAAAAAAGATATAATTCATTCAAATAACTGATCTTTCATTAACATATACAATATACTCAATACAAAACCAACATAATTATTTTATATTCATCTCCATCAAAAGATAATTTTTATATAAAAAATCATACATATAATCCAATATTTAATCCTTAAAAATATATATCTAATACTTCCCTAATCACTATGAATCAACATCTAGAAAATTTCTCACCTATATGAGTACCCCAAATGAGAGGTTGAGAACCCAATTTATAATTTTCCTAGAACCCTTTGACCCCTACCATCTATTTCTTTGATAATATCTAATTTTAAAAATATCATGCCACATGTATTATGCATCATAATATACCTTATTTTATCCTTTCACTTGTCTTGAAAAGTGGCATATTTTATTCCCATAAAACTATATTATTTTCCAACCCAAATTGATCTACCATAATCCACATTATCCTTACTTTGATGCTTGCCATATTTTAGCTTCTCCTTCACTATATTATTTTTAATATGATTATTTATTAATTAAATGTTATTTTATTATAACCTATGTAATTTTCATCATCCATCTTGCATAACCTTGATCTTTATGCAATCTTGATCTTGAAGATCCACATTACAAGTATCTAAGAGATTCTTACGTGTTTCACTCGCACATATTTTATTTTATATGGTATTTGTGTTTACCTTACATGAATTTATAATGTTAGAAAAAAATATTGACACTCTTTAATATTATGTCCCTATATATAATTAGTTGAAGTTTGAAACTTAGGATATTCACATTGGCAATGATTAGTAACCCCATACTTGAAACATGAACCCTGATATCTATTAACATATATTCTTACATATGATATTATACCATCTATTATACCTTTTTTAGGTTATAAATATTTATTTTTATTGAAAATTATTATATGAACACCATGTATCTCATCAATGTCTTAGAATTTTACCATGTCATGTGTGTGAGTATCAAAAATCTTACACCACATTTCCTTAATTACTTGGTATTTTAAAACAATGAATGATTCCTCATTTCATGACCAACTAAAAATAATTCACATAAATAAATCAAAAATTTCACTTTCCTCATTATGTATTTTTTCTTCATATTCCCCTCTATATAATAATGTGTACACCATAATCCTCGCTAGGATTCGTAAACATTATTTGTAGATAAAATTTACAAATGTGTATCCATATTTGAAATTTGTGATTATACAAGGAATCACTCCCACATAAAAGTTTTTTAAGACTTCCATCCTAGGGATGTCATCAAAATCTTTATGATTATTAAAAAAAATCCATGGCCAATTATTTCTTGAATGTTCAAAAAAATCATCCAACAAACCACTTTGCATGTTGGAGTGGATGTATATCATAATATAGCTTAGATAAAAGTGTCTTAAACCATACATAAACTCTTTTAACAATATATTTTTTATCTCTTTGAGAACATAAATATTCTATTGCTCAAACATTGATATATGGTATTTTTTCAATAAAAAATATTTAATTGATAAAAATTTATCATAATCTAATTCAAATGAAACTTAAGGTACTACAAATGCACACAATACAATAGTGTCTTTTCAAATTGGTTAGAGTTATTATCATGAGAAGTTACTCCTTTATCTATCCAGGATATATCACACTTGTAAACATGCTTAATTTTTCTTTTAATCCCTCCATACTCTAGTAAATTCATTGACACCTCATAAAATATTATTGAACAATGTGGTTGTTATGGTAGTGCATGTACACTACTTCAAAATGGATTCACCTAAATAATCCTATATAAATTACCCCTCCACCACTTTTTATCTAACTAATGACTCCATACATAGCAACTCCTTATTTTAAAATAATAAGGTTTACTACTAGCACCATATTACTTAAAAATTAATCTAACAACCCCAAACCCTCTCATAGTTCATCCACTTATTATCTTGGTACTCATATTATGTGCTTGTGATACCTTTGTTGTAGGCACTACCTATGTAGTTTTTAATTATTTATCATAATCTAATACACCAATAATTATCAAACCTCTTCAAAATTAGAACTTCTTACTCCCACTACCATGTGTTTTTGCTCTCCTTCAAAATATAGATTCATGCAAGTTTATTCTCTTGGTGATTTTGAGTTTGAGTCTTACTCAAGAGTTTTACATTCCACCTCATCATTATCTTGTTGAATATAATCTTATTCTTTCCAAAAGTATTCATCACTAAAGTAATATTCCAAGCATATCTCACCTTTTCATAAGAGCATATTTCACCCTTATGTGAACCAATCACATACCCTCCCTTCTTATTATAGGTTCTATAGGTATTCATATAACTTGTTCCTCTCTGAATCATGGGATTATTAACAAACATAACCTTATCCCTACCTTAATTATACATATATATTCACTATTCCCTTTCATCTAGAAACTCCATTTCACTATAAGTTATTATTTCTATGAATCTTGTGATTAATTTTTATTCTACTTTTTTAACCCTAAGTTTTTATATGTGTGGTAATCTAGGGTTGAGGATTATTATATTATATTTTTAATAAGGATGATTAAATAACATAATTATTATACCAATTAATAGAAAACTCAGACACTTTGTATTATGAATTTATACAACTGAGATTTGATAAAAATAGTAATGTACAAGTATTGATAGATATTAAAATAAATAGGGAAAAATGATAGTTGGTTTCCTATATAAATATAGGTATGATATGAAATATAATAGAAGTGGAATAAAATTTTATTATAGAACTATCATCAAATTATATAAATTTTCTTTCTATGGACTCAAACATTCACATTAGATTTGGATAGTTATGTCAATGTAGGTTTTTAACTTTGATGAAATTATCATGTATGGAATACTAATTGGATCTATATGAGACAAAATAAATCCTTATGGATTTTATGTTTTCTTTCTTCTAATGTCTTTAAATTGCATGCATAATCTATCACTCTTTATGAAATGATGAAACCCTAGATTTTTCACCCTTAGAGTGATCATGGGAAAAATGGGTTAATGGGATCATGGTGTCAATGTATTCTAAGGACCCTTATATCAATGGGTTTTAATTACATATCGATTACTCCAAATAGGGCATAATACTTATGTAGTTATCCCTTATGTGTTATCTTAAGTGTGCATAGGGATGTAATGGGTGATAAGAAAAGACATGCAATGACCTATCTTGTAAATTGAAAAATATGGCTCATGAGCTAATATTGGGATGATTCAAACCTATGAAAATATTTATCCTATTAATAATATATAAATATGGATTAATAGGACATGTTTTCTCATTTTAATGTCTGATTGGGTGTTTTTTGGTATATTTCCTTATGAGTTGTATGTGATTTCTAAGTGTTTTCTAGGTGAGGAATGAATGAGGGTTAATCTTGTATATATTTTAATCCATTTTATAAATATCACAATATATAACTTAGGATTACCTTTAAGACATGTTTAATTATTAAATTGGATGATTTTTTGGCACTAGACACTTTAGGAAAAATAAACACTTATGTTAACATAAATGTCAAACTATAAAGGAAGTGTCTAAGAAGCTATAAAATAGGTATAGGTACGTAATTGGTAGTGAAGGATAAGAATTAGGTTTAGATAACTTTCACCAAATATAAAGCCTAATAATCAAGTAACACTAGTCAGAATAATAAATAATCAATTATGCACAAGGAAATAATGAACATGAGCCTTTCAGTAGTACGTATGTCTATAACTAAAAAATATAGTCTTGATAGTTATTTTCCAAGTATAAAAGACTTAGGTATTGCATAAATAATATTTTAGTATCTACATTTCCCCTTTAATATAGTAATGAAACTACTAGTTTAAAGGAAATAAATGTATACCTCAGTGTGCATAACACACCTTATCTTTATGTAAGCCCAACTTGACTAATTTTTTGGTAACTGACCTACAACTGAGAACACGTTATAGTATATTTGATGTATGAAATTTAAATAATTTGAAATGATTATAAATAGAAAGAGAAAGATTAATAGTACACTTATGTTTATGTAACCATCTTGCCTTTTGGAAAATTGATTTGAAAGGATACCTCACTATGAAGCATTGAAATTGATATTATGACAATTATGAATCTATGAGTGTATATATTTAGAAATTGGAGGACACATTCCCATAACCTTGGTATAAATATGAATTGTAACATGTTGATAGAGATTATTTCATCTCCATCATGTAGCTAAAATATTTGTATGATCTAGTAAGTGTGATCAATTTAATCAAATCATAATATACATATAGTGAGGTTGGATTATTTAATTAAATTGACCTATAATTCTGGTAATGTTAGATGATTTAATCAAATATAACTTATAAGTTTGGTAATATTGAATGATTTAATAAACTCAACCTTCCAAAGATGAACAAACTATTATGTAGATTGGTTTGATAATAGTCCATCTTGGGTATATTAATAGCCCATAATAGTATTTTAAATCTAAAAAATGATTTGATTTTAAAAATTTAGGTGTAATTTTAATGGCATATGTACCTCATATATGTCTCAAACTGAAATATAGGTATAATAACAATATAAATTTATAGAATGCTACCACAAATGTGTATCTAAATCATATAACTATGAAATATGGTGAATTTAAAATCAATGTAAGTGTGGAAGACATGTTTATATGACATGCTACTAGTAAATTTGGATAATTTAAGATTTGATGTAAATGTGGAGAACATGTTTTCCTAACATGTACCCACTATAATTTGGAAAATATGTGTATTTAATAAGTATAGAAATCATGCCTTTTTGACATGCCCTTATTGTAAAATGTTACTATGAAAGTGTGGAAGCCATACCTGTATGACATGCCCCCATTTACATTTCCACATTTTGAGGTGAATGGAAGTATAATCTGGTAGTCACCTCACCTTAAAAGGATAATATAATTATATAAGCTATGTATGGATCATGTAACATATAGGTGTAGCATATATATGGAAATATAACATTGAATAATATGATATGTGATCACATCAAGTCCTAAGATACATGATGTAGATCATAGCAATGCTTAAAGAGTAACAATACAAGCTCAGTAAAAAATCAAACACACACACAAGGGTACTCAAAATTAATGTAAATAATATAGTGGTCCAAGGAGACCTCAATGTTAAAAATTTTCATAATATAATTCACATGACTTAGTCAAATGTTCACAAATCATAGATTGGTATATTCAAATGTCCACATACAAAAAAAATGACATATTCAAATTTAAAAAAAGGTAAGTAAAGACACGAGGGATGAAAAAAATGGATCATATTAAAATTATTTAAAAAATGATACAATTAAATATAATATAAATCCAATAACACACTCAAAGAAGAGTTAAAATGTAAACTTAGGACAAAATTAAGAAACCAACATGAATCTAGAATACTAATTCCTAAACACATATGTTTACAAAATGTTAATTACATAAAATATCAAGTATACTTTGAAAATTATAAGCATGGATATAGTAATGTGCAAGTGTATACAAGTTAAAACATGATAATTTAAAGTGGTCATCGAATAATGTAATGTAGGTGTATCATAATTAAAGAAGCAAATGCCCCCAATATACTTAAGACATGAGTGAAGGGAAATTCAAACATTTGTATGTGCATATATCATGTATTTGAGTATGCATGTATCACACTAAAATGAAGTGTGAAACATATATTTATAGAGGAAAAAATGATATGATATTTACTAACACAGAGAAAACAACATATGTATAAGAAATAGTACAAATAAGAACATGCTGATTTTTTTGGTATTTTTGGAATATTTGATTTTTTTGAATTTTTGGTTAAGGAAAGGTATAAACAATTATCCTATTTAATTTATGCTCATCTATAAGTGATTTTAACACTATATATGGCATATAAAATTTGTAGTACTATCGAGGAACATGTATAGGTGTAATATCTAGCACTATAGGCTCTATAATGTTATGTGTATGGATCATAGAATTTTGTGGTCTTAAATAGGTAATAGAAGTATTATGGGTTTTTTTAGTCCATAATTTTATTTTATATGGTATATTTTAAGTATCAATAATAGGAACATGTTTAATTTCTCTAGATAACTGAGTATGCTATGTATAGTAGATTAGGATTTTGTATAATCTAATATGTATCTCTATTGTAATGGCATTTAAAATATGGGTCATTTAGTAAAGGGGATTTCATATTAATTAAAATTTAATGGAGGATTAACCTTATTGGTTTTTATAATTAGCCTCATTAAAATATATTTTTTTTTTCAAGTGGCTGTTCATATAGAATTCTAGGAACTATGACTACTCTATTGGTATGAATGTTTTTAATACATGCATGCACTATAGAAGGTACTACATGGAGTTTTTATATTCAAGGTATTACCAATAACATATCAAATACTCCCATGTATTATATAACTAAAATGGTAGTGACCACATGTGTTGGGCTAACCTATAAAGGTAAGTCAATCTTACCAAACACATATTGTGAGGTGCCATAAAATGATTTGAGCACTTTGGTTAAAGGGTGTAAATTATCATGTATATATTCCGAATGTGTAATTAATGACATGGTGAAAAAAAAAATTAGTAGCACTATTATCAATAGTAACACTATGAATAGATTGGTAATCAAGATATGATCAAATAAATAATTCATGAAGATCTAAGTCATCATCCATAATCTCACTATCATCAAAAGTAATATAATGTTTTTAAACCATAAGAGGTATATGTAATTTATAATTAACAATATTATCATATAATTAATGACCATAGTGTTTTGGAGGAATATTTACATTATATTCTATTTTCACTTTCAGATTCTTTTGAGATGATCTTGTAATGGATCACTAAATATCTTTGGTTTTGATGGTCACCAAGTTGTGTCCCTAAATATTTTAGAGGATCATCAAACATAAGATGTTAGTTTTTTATAAGGTCTTAGATATTATTCTTCAAGGTATGAAATCATTTAGTAGAATGACCATGGCCATTGTGATAGTCATAATAAGCATTGGAATCATATCCACAAGGTAGAGGTCTAATAATATCAACCTATATGGGAGGAGGGAGAGATATGAAATGACAATATACAAGATTATTAAGTAGTAAATCTAGAGATTCATTTAATTTTATAATTATCTCCTTGGTTTATTGGATAATATAAGCTAATTAGGTTTTTTTGACACTACATTAACAATTGTAGTTGTGTCCTTGTCAGGTTCTATAGGTTTTACTTTGTAGCTTGGTTTGATATAAAACGTGGTATTGGATTTAGTTGGTGTGTTTAATATATATTTAATATTTTTCAATAAGTTAATTTTCATTTAATGATCTTGAATAATATGTCATAACTCATCGAAGGATTTGAAAATTTTGAAAATAATGGAATCATGTAATAGGGTAAGAAAACTTTGCTTGAAGATGTCTTGAATTTATTTATATACATTTTGGTTTGTCATTTTGGCCAACATTGTCTTTTACTTCAAGGAATATTCATAGATATGTTCATTGGTTCCTTATTTATTTTTTATAATTTGGGCATCGGATACCTTTTTAGTATTTTTGAGAGATAAATGTGCCAAAAATTGATCCAAAAGAGGTTTGAATACTTTGACATATTGGATTAGTAAATCATAGAACCATGATTTAAATTTTAAAAGAGTTATGGAATGTAATACCCTAGGTTGTTAAAGTGATGTAATATTAAATCAGGGACTAACTATAGAAATATCAAAAGCCTCTAATTTATACAATAGTTGATTTGTTTTCTTAGCCTATAAAAATTAATCAATTAAAAGAGATGTACTTAGATATAAATTAAATGAGATAGATGAGTGATAGGTTGGAAACTAATATAGGAATTATGTAAGGTGTCATAAATAACAATTAGGAGTCAAAAACCCTCTTGGATAATAATACAGTGTTATGGACAATAGTGCACCATACTAGTGTCTTATGTGTCATGATAGTTTCCTTTGATATAAGGTATAGTAAGTTTCAAGGTGGACCTTCACCTACTTATGAGAAGTTTGTACATGTGTGAAGGAATGCTAATTCACTGTTTGTTCCCTATTTTGACTAATTTAATTGCAAAACCCTATGCCTCCATGTTTTTTGGTTTATTTGAGGAGCATAATTAAAAAAGGAGTAGAATTAACAAGGTAGGCTAGACATGACATCAACACCCCATATGTTCAACATTGCCTACATGATAATAACTTGAAAGGGGATCAAGCCCAATGTAGTTTTCCTAATATAAGTGCTAGTGAAAGTGTAAGTGAATGCTAGTATGAGTATGGATTTAAGTTATTTGAGTGTGACTTGAGACTATAAATTAAGTAATGTAAGCTTTGGGTTGTTATATATGGGTGTATGCATAAGTAGGATAAAATAAGAATCAATAACCTTGATTTACACAACTATTTATGATTTTATTTGTGTATTTTCATATGATTTTCCACTTAGGGGATAAATTAATGAAATTGGTATATATATATATTATTCTGGTGCCTATCAAGATTTAAAATAGGTCTATGTCAACCCTAAGTTTCTTTCAAGAATGAAAATATGTCCATTGGGAGAGTAAAGAGGCAGAAGACATTAACACTACCCTTTGGTTAATAACATAATGAAATATAGTCCAAAGGACTGCGTTAATGTCCAAGTGGTAAAAATGGGAAAACAAGAGACCTAGGTGCCTAGGGGGTGTCTTAGTGTTGATTTTGGTATGTATTAGAATGGGTTTGACTCACATTAAATATTAACATGGTTTAAAAGAGGCTAAGCTAAGGATAAGGTGGTATCAAGTGACACCCATTACACTAAAATGACATTTTAGATGACTACATTCCCCCACCCCATTATTATAAAAATGAAATAAAGATAAACGACTAGGATAAAGGACAATAAACATATTTAGACCTACGTAAGAAGTGAATTCTATGAGTCTGTGTATGAGTCTCTAAATCACACTCCATTACATGAATAAATTAGTCCTTAAGAAATATCAAAATCAAAGACAAAATTGAGTAAAGATATGAGAGAAAGAGGAAATGAATGAATATACCTCATTGGGCATGTGAACCAATGTTAAAACCTAGAGACATCTTCTATGTGTGTGTAGATGTTGATCAAATGGTGAATAACTTAGACTGGGTTGATGGCTTTCCCAACCCCCAAGTGTAAGTGGATCAATAAATCAAGTTGGAATTGACTCCATCATTGCCCACCCCTACTTAATGGATCATAACCTATGAATAACTTGGATTGAAATGATGAGTTATCTAACCCTCTTATGTAGGTGGCTCAATAAATCAAGATAGCCTTGAGTCCATCATTGCCTACCCTTATTTAGTAGAAACATTTGAAGATGAAAAATGTGTGATGTAACTATAATAAAGTAGGATGGCTTTAGGGCCACTTTAAAACTCTAAAATGTAAAATGGCTAAGGGGCCACTCAAGAATGCTAAGCACTATATATGAAATGAGGCATCAGTCTAGTGTAAACCTATTGTAAATGGTGTCTAGGGTAAATATGTGGATAATGACATGGAAATATCATTTCATATAAGAGTATTGGTGATAAACTAAACATATGGTAACTATGTTTCATGCATATTACCTTAATATTGATATATCTATATATGGATTCTAGACTAACTCATAATAATCTGTGACTGAGTATCTAAAAATATAATAGGAGTGATTAGGCTATGTATGATTCCCCCAATCTACGAAAACATGTGTAATATTTGTAAAACCTTAGTATATACTTAACATGTCTAATAATCTATTACTAAGACTGTGCAAATATAAATTTTAACTATTGTACCTTTTTATGATTCCAAAATTTTATATTTCTTGGGATACTAGATAGTAGTGTGGTCCCTTGGTCAATAACACACTATGTTATTGTCTTCTATGCCATGATATTGACCAAATGTGTTGTTTATGTGAAAAAATGAGACGAATATGTATGTGACTACTTTACACTATGTTTTCCTAAGTTTGGACTCTGTAATTTGTGTCTACATATTGAAATCTATGTTTTGAATACATTAAGATGTCTTGATATATTTGACATACTCTTGTGAATGCCCCCTCTTTTGAGTGGAGTTGTTGAACTTCTACAATAACTACCCTAAAAAAGTGTTATACAACATGTGTGTTAGACTAAAAATATATGATATATGTATGATAAAACAATATAATGGGTATACATGACATTTAAATGTAAGATAATCTAAGCATAAGTTGGTAATGTATAATGTATATTAGATCTAGTATTCAAAAAAAATTCAAGATAGATATAATAATGTAAACATGTATATGAACTTCAAATATATTATATAATATGAGTAACTACCTAGGGGGATGGGGCATGATGTCCATCAAGGCACCCAAGGAGGAAGGAGAGATGCATGATGTCCCTCATGGAATCAAAACTAGATGTGAATGTAAAAACAAAATACAAGTGTCATGGACATGATGCATACATGAGATAATACATAAAAACACATGAGACATATCAAGTAGGCCAAGGGGCCACAATATAATACACATGGGTACATGTCACTAAGTCTAAGAAAGAGCACACATACAAGGACATGTTCAAAATTCCATATATTCAAATATCTAGTAAAATTGGCTTATATCTACATGGAAGGATATATTAAAATGTATGCATATAGAATCAATAAGAACACACAAGGACATGGGTACATGTTCGAAGCATACATACAATGAAAGGAGTTGATTTAGAGCCATATAGTAATGTAATATTCAAAGTCCCTTGAATAGATGTATAATCAAAGAGATACAATCAAATATAAACTAGCAAAGATAGAAATTAAAGTATGCAAAAGTATGTTGTATAAATCCATATAAGAGAAAAGATGTACATATGTTGAGTCTATAGTATTTGTAGTTGGAAAAAATAATTGTGTAGTATAGGATTATCAATACCAAGATGTAAGTAATGAGAAATATATGATATGGAGTATAGAAAGATATATCACATAAAATTATAAATTATGTAGTATGATGCCCCCAATGGGTGAATGTATCAATGCCGAATTTTTACATATGTGTATGTGCTCCCAATGGGTAAATAGTAACAAATCTAGATCTTTGTAGTGGACCTTAGCACTATAATGATCTAAAAACACTTGAAGAAAAATATGTAAATCATGTATGTATGATAAAAATTGACTATACTAACATATATATCATATGTATTACTTGACAAATAGAATAAATGTAAACATGGAAATGCATACAGTCTTAAGTTTGTATTTTCTGAGTAAATATTTGGTTTTTTAAAATTTTAAACATATTATATTATTTTTGAATTTTCTAAGTATAAACTATGTACAAGCAACATGAAAATGAAACTATATACAAGGAGTAAGGTAAGAGAGATTATGTACAAGTAAACTATGAGAACATACTGACTGATGAGTCTCATAAGAGACTCACTATTAAGGTGTCCTATATCAAACAAACAAAGAGTAACCACATGTGATGTGAAAGGTGATATTTGAGATCTATGAATCATATGTACTAAGTAATATATAACTAAAAATACTTATGGATTGGGTTTATGAATCTATTAAGCTAATTGAATAGGTATATAAACTATGGGATTATCAGGGATCCATCTAGTAGAAGAATATGTGACTAGCATGGGTGATCTATGATGTAACATTAATCTAGATGGTGATGCGGTAGAAATAGGATCTCTAGAATCCAAAACATGTCTTTGATGCAAGGGTATTTACAATAAATGTCTATATGGGAGAGTACATGTATGTGGTATTGCTATAAGAGTAGCCCTCACCTATACAAGTGGCTCAACTAATATCAGAGGTGTGTTAATGGAATATATTCATGGAGTTATGATTGGTGGATACTATGTAATTGGTTGTGGAATAGGTAATAGATACTCATATGGAATTCCCTTCAACGTAAACACCTAATTATCATGTATATAGTTAATACATCTATGTACAGTGGATGGAATGGCTTGTATCTACTATATATAGGGCCTACCTAATAACATATCAACTTTATCAGTACTAGGTACAACTAATAATCTAGTGGTCATATGTGTGGGACCAAAATTTAATGGAAGTATGATCTCTATGATGGAGCTTTAAATATGGCCATTGAAGCCATGAATAATTGTACATATCTGAGAAATACCATGCTTTGAATAACCCAAATTTTGTAGAAGTGTAATAATACACATATTGATGCTTAACCCATTGTCAACCATGACACTATGAATAGTATGATAATAAATCTAATCTCATACAAATATTTCATATAAATCTAAGTCATCATCAATGATCTCCTACTCTAATAAAGTGATGATAGGTCTAGCTAGGCCTATAGTATGATACACATAAATTATAATATTTAGAGGGTGTTTGTCCATTATATGAGTATGGTAAGATGTTGTTGGTTCATGTGTCTAATAAATATAATGAACACCTAAATTTCCAATATTCATCATTATCCATATGCTTAATAAATGGGTCAAAATATTTTCATTGCTTTTTCTTCCATTGGTTATGATCTAGGTGCCTCTATAGGGGTTCTCACATCAATGATATTAGCATCTATAAAATCATGTATATTATGTGGTAAGTAGATGAATATATTTGTAGTATGTCCTAGTGCCATGTGATAGTCATAAAATTTATTGGAATTATAATTCATTAGATGAGGCATAGTCGTATCAACCTCTTTGATACGAGGGAGATATTTGACATTGCATTCTAAAAGTTTTTAGATAACACGTGTTGGAAATTTAAGAAGATTTGTCAAAGGTCTCCTTGGAAGAGCTAATAAAACCATGCAAGGATCTAGATCTAAGGCTAAATTAACTATTATCTTGTACTCATTCTTTTTTTCATTAGGCCTCAACATATATGGGGGATTATTGGAACTCTTATTAGTTGAATCTGATCTAGTTATGTACTTTAATTTGCTCATGGAGATAATCTTGACTTCCCATTCTTTCAATGTATGTCATAGATCTGTGAATAATGGATTTTTGTTAATAGTATATCTTAATGTAATGTCAGTAATAAAATCTACTTGAATATGTCTTGGAGAAATCTATGTACCATGGATCTAGTCATATTTGCTAATATAGTTTTATATTGCAAACATATTCAACTATTGGCTCATTTGATTTTTGCTTGAGTTATGAAACTTAAGGATATGAAACCTTATCACTAATGTTGATTAAAAAGTGTGACAAAAACATATTTAATAGTGGATTAAATGTTGTGATGAATTGATTAGGAATATGATAGAACCATTGTAATTAATATTATTTTAAACTATAAGGAAATAACTTATTTATGAGCTAATCATTGGACACGTAGTCAAAACTTGTGTGAAAAGTTCATAAATGATGCTTTGGGTCACCCTTACTATCATATAAAGTAAGTTTGGGTGCCATAAATCTGAAGGGAAAAGGAGTTGCCACTATATGCCAAGCCAAAGGTGTATTTAGGAGCATATGAGAGTCAAATACATAAGATGATCTAGTAGTACCTTGATAAAGATGAAACACTTTGGACTATATATAATGGATCTCCTATCTAAGGGATTATACATCTAAAGAGGATGGATGTGTACTATCCAAAATAGATGGTGTCACTGGTGAGAGTTGTCTAGTTGTAGTAGGTTATTGTAGAGTATAAGTTTTCCCCATAGTAATAATATTATTATCTGTGAGTTTGGAGGATTTTCCAAGTGAGGTGTTATTTATTTCAATTATATCTTGAAAAATTTGTGTATGATCATGGGGTTATTCATAGAGTCTATATCTCAAACTTTTTAAGATCTCATATTAATTAATTATTAGGTTTACATCATGGAGGGGAGGGAGTGTGTCTTGAGTCCCATCTTGTGTATCATAAATATATTGATTGTATTGATCATGTTATGATGTATTATCATTAAAGTAGACATAATAAAGTTATTAAGGATCAATAAGGGGGGTTGTAACTAGTCCTGTATCCATGGTATAGACTCAAACATAATAAATCTAGGTATGTTTAATAGGGTTACTACTAAGCCTAGTACTTCTTCTTAAAGGAAGAGATATAGTATTTTTAAATACATATAATGAACAAAATGAAATATGGATGCTATAATAGAATATGTTAAATTTGAAAAGTGTATCACAAAAAATGGAAATACGAAAAAGAAGGATAAAACCCCTAAGAACATTTAGGGCTAGGGATTTTGTACTATTTGAAGTAAGTCAAGTTCACCAAATGATTTAAATTTTAAGGGAGTTATGTAATGTAAAACCCTCAATTTTTTAAGTGTTGGAATATTAAATTATGGAATAAATATATAAATATCAATAGCCTATAAATATAAATGAATTACAGGAGATGTACTTAGATGGAAATTAACTAAAACAGACAAGTGACAAGATAGAAACTAGTATAAGAACTATGCAAGGTGTCATAAAAGATAATCAAGAGTTAGAAAAACTCCTATATAATAGAATAATCTTTTAGATAGTAATACACTACACTGATGTCTTCTATGTTACACTAGTGTTTTTTGGTAGTAGGGACAATGATTTTCTAGGTGGACATTAACCTAGTTTTGAGAAGTTTTTGCCCATGTGAATGAATGTTATTTACTATCTATTACCTATTTTGAATAATTTCAATGTGAAAACATAGGCTTTCATGTTTATTAGAGTATTTTAGGAGTATAAGTAGAAAAAGAGTGGTCTTAGCAAGGTACACTAGAAATGACCTCAACACCCCATGTGTTGAGCATTGCCTACATACCAAACCTTAAAATGGGATCAAGATTGATGTAGTTCTCATAATGTAAGTGTTGGTGTAAGTGAAATTGAATGCTAGTATGAGTGTCAATTTGAGTACTTTGAGTGTGACTTAAGACTAGAAATATGAGCTTTGGATTGTTGTAGATGGGTGTATGCAGATGTAGGATAAAATAGAGATCAATGACCTTGATTTTCATAACTATTTCTAAGTTTTTTTTATGAATATTTTTCATTTTATTTTATATCTAGGGGATAAATGAATGAATATAGTCTATATATATATATCATTCTAGTGCTTGTCAAGATGTTAAATAGGTCTAGGGTGACCCTAAATTACTTTGAGGAATGGAAAGATATCCATTGGGAGAGTAAAGAGAAATTGGAAATTAATGCTTCCATTTGGTTAATAACGTAGTGTGATATAGTCTAAAGGATTGTGCCAATGTACAAGTGTTAAGAATGAGTTAAAAAGAGACTTGGGTGTTTACAGGGTGGCTTAGTGTTGCTTTTGGTACATCTTGGAATGGGTTGGAATTGTAAAAAAGCTATAAAAACATAAAAAGAGGCCCTAAGATAGGTCTAGGGCTAAGTTGAGTATAATGTGGTCTCAAGTGACACTTATTACACTAAAATGACATTTTAACTACAAACCACCTTAGAGCATAGTCCTTGAAATTCAGTATAAATAGTCTAGTCAAAAGTTTATCATTAGAGTTATAATCAAAGCATACCACATAGTAATATAGAATGTGTTATTCATGATCACCCTTTACATCATAAAATGTTAAATTAGGTGCAATAAAACCAACTGGAAAGGGTTGCAAAGAGATTTTAGGTGCAAGAGGGTCCTGCAATACCTCTGTGAATCGATAAAATAAGTTGACATCATAGAATTTTTCTCAATATTTTTGATATTATCTTGAAAACATTTAATATTTTGGATAAGATCTTGCACATTTTGATCACTAAGGTTTGAAGTTTTAAAAGTCCCCAAAGGAGATGTAACCATAGTTTGAGTTTATATAGGCATTAAAATTAGTAACTGGGTTGAATCAACAAAGTTTCCCATGGAGGATGTAATAATATTAGGATTTATTTTAGGGGAAAATGGTGTAAACACATAACCCATATCCCCATTCTATGTATGAAGTGATTATCTACTCAAGGGAAGCATTATTGTAATATGTGAATGTCCCATAGCCATAATAACATGATCAATAAATACACCTAGTTCTTCCTCTATGATTTTTTATTTTTTAGTTTCTAATATGGTTTTTAACATCTCATAAATATCTTGAGGGTTTTTATGGATTCAATCTCAAAATGTAGCTAGATCTTGTATTTGCTCTTGATCTATTTGTTCATGTTCATTGTTTGCATTAGATTAATTATTTTCATGATCAAAATCATATTATATGATAAATTCTTCAGTATGTGGTCTGGTTTCATTATTGGTACTTTCATTAGACACATGATTTGAGACTTCATTGGTTTGAGCCATCTTAGGTGGAAAATAAGGAAGTTCTAAGTGTTCGATAGAAATAACAACTAATATAGGGATATACCTAGGTTTCATACATATAATATAATAAATTTGGGGAAAAAATAGTAATAAAATTACCTTAAGAGATTTAATACGCTATTAGAATCTACAATTTTCATAAATAGACACAAAGGTTAGGTTTACCAAATGTTTAACCCTAAATTTATATGTGTGTTTATATAGGGTTAAGGGGTGTTAGATTATATTTTACATAAGGATGGTAAACTAACATAATTAGTAGGCCAATTAATAGAAAACTTAGATAAATAGTATTATGAATTTATATAGTTTAGATTTACTAAAAATAGTAAAGTATAACTATTGATAATTATTACAATAAATAGATAAAAATGATCCTTATTTGGTTTATTATACACATGCATTCTGATCTGGAATAGGTTATAAATGGACTAAAAGGTTATCCTCAAATAATTATTAGATTTTGAAAATGTTATTTTTATGGCCTCATATGATTACATCAAATTTGGAAAGTTACATTGACACAAGTGTCCAAATTTGATGCAAGTGTCCTATACAAAGTACTAACTATATCTAGATGCAACCAACTAGAGCCTTATAGGTTTTTTTTATCTCTTTGATTCTTATGTATTCAAATTTTATGCATAAGATATCAATTTATAATATGATCAAACCCTATATTTTTCAACCTTAGATTGACTATAAAAAATGGGTTAGTGGGCTTATGGTGTCGAGTTATCCCAAGGACCCCTTTGTCAACGGGTACTACATACATAGCCAATACTCTAAATAGGGAGTCATACTTATGTAATTCTCCCCTATGTGTTAGATTATGTGTGTACAAAGATAAAATATGTCATAAATAAAGACATTCAATGACCTAACTTGTAACTTGGTGAATATGGCTCATGAACTACTCTTGGGATGTCTTAGACCTATGGAAATATTGCTCCTATGACTGTTATAGAAGTATGGATGAATAGGTTAGTTTTATCACTGTAATGCTTTATTGAGTTCTTGGTATATTTACTTGTAAGTTTGATGTGATTATAGGCAAAGAATGAATGAGTGTTTATATTTTATATATACCAATCCCTTTTATAAATATTTCACATTAAATAACTTCGGCTGACATTTATCATACATTTCATTCACAAATTGGATGGATTTAGGGCACTAGACACTTTATAGGAAAAGTGGACACTTACGTTGATGCAGGTGTCTACATGGGATACAAGTATCTAGGAAGCTATACAATAGATACAGGTCTAAAAATGGTAGTGAAGGATAATAATCAAGTTTAGATATTTCTAGATAGTATATAAGTCATGATCATCATAATAATAGTGGTTGGACTAAAGTAATATAAATTAGGCACAAGGAGATAATGAATGTGAAATTTTCATCAATCATAGATATATAAATAGAAGGTATAACCATGTTAGGTATTTTACAAGTGTAAAATGATAAATTACTACATAAATTATATTTTAGTATATATACTACTCTTACTCATATTCTCTCTAACCTATGCACATACAAATTTAGCCTTATATTCTTATATGTTCAATTCCTCAATTTATCATTAACATCCTCATCTAAATTAGGATTTTTTGATAGTTATATCTCATTTCATGAAAAAATTGGAATTTTAATTCCTCAAAACAAGTGTATGTATATAATTAAAATTATAGTAAATAACACTTCAAATCTTTGATTCACCAAATATCAATTTTATGCATCCACTCTTCATTAATGTTCTTCAAATTTTAAATTAATATGTGATGAGGATTAAAAATCACCATTTTTTCTACTTATCCTTTCCATAAACACCTCTTTGTGTCAATATCTACACTCTATTATCCCATACTATATTGATATTTGCACATATTATATAAATGACAAAGATATAATATTTTGGTATAAACTACTTATCTTTATATAAATTAGTGTGATTTAATGACTTTTATTATTTATATATTAATAATGGATAATTAAGAATGTATAATGTCAAATATAACTAAAAATATAAATTAGAATAAATCTATTTAAGTTTTATACCAACCTTTACCAACTGGGTGTGTTCCACCTACAATAACTATTGTAAGTGCCTATTTTTTATTGTGACAATTGGTTGGCAGTTCAAGATAAAATTAATTCATGATTTATTTTGAATAAATAAATCCTTGGAATAAGGGATGTAATATTGATATACCAATTTATATTGGGTCTCCAAGTGTTTATTTAAACTATATATATGGTTAAAACCACTCTTTACTACGATTATATCTATTTTACTATTTGAAACTTTATACTATTTAGATTTTCATAACCACATTTAATATTATTGTTATTTTAAGCTTAGTTTTTATAACCTATTTATTTATGAAATTAGAATATATGTTTGTAATATTTTTTAAGTATAAGATTGATATTTTAATTCAAATTGTAATCAGACATGTAGCAATTACTTTGATGTTATAGTTGAATCAATAATACAAGCTACTTTTATATAATATTGTTTTAAACAAGGAGGGTATTCAAGATCCATTACAACCAAGTAATGGCCCACTCATAATGATTGGGTGGTATAATTTACCATCCATTAGTTTATTTATGTTGTCTATGCATTTCCTTCAGATTTCCTTTCTATATCTTTGTACACTTTCTATTTATAGATAATTTCATGTACAAAAATTTAATTTCATGCGTGTACCTTTAAAAAAAATTATTGAGTGGGAAGAGTAAAAATTAAATTAATATTTAATTTCATACAATTTACTTTCCAACATTTATTTTCCTATAATGTACTTTCATGTTATTTAATTTCTACAAATTTGTTTATTTTTCATTCCAGTGTTGGTTAATCTAGTTTCAATTCCATGTATGCAATAGATTATCAATTAATTCACTTATATATTCAAGGTTATTTAGTTTTTCATATAAATTTAAGCATCCTTGAAAGTTCATGAATCCCTAGGTAAATAAATAAGTAAAGGATCATGCAATGTATGTAATATAGAAGTTTCCTCATGGGGTATACTCTAATAGGTTAAAGTTCATGTAATTTATCTAATATAAAAGCTACCTCATGGGTTATACTCTAATAGGTTAAGGATCTAAATTTGAGTATAGATAACATTAGGTTGTTTTTTAACTACAATTTTCACTAAATATTTTTTTTTTCAAAAATTTCTCCCATGACTACAATATATATTGTTAACCAAGCATGTATATGTTTTGGTAACTTCACAAATAATATTTTATACAAATAATTATACACTTCCTTATACAACCACATTTTTATATTCAATCCCTCTATTCTTAGTAATTCCTTTAAAAATTATATATATTTTTTCTCAAACCACATCTACACATGTTTTATCTTGATGCACACTAACATTAGCTCCTCAAATATACATACTCTATTCAAATAGGGTCCAAATAATGAAATGAAAATAGTATACTTTTATTAGTCTCTTCCATAATATTAGGCACAATGAGATATCACCGACAACCCCATTATGATAAGGAGCTATAAATATCATATAATAAATATAAAAATCCATACAAACTCTATATCAACTATATTGAAAGTTAAGTTCTAACTAAATAGTACATGTAACACTTAGATCAACTATTCATTTCATTTATCATTAGTTTTTAAATTTAAATTAATCTATTAAAAAAACACATGGATGTAAAAAATTTTGACACTATTTATTTCATTTATCATTCATTTCCCTCATGACTTGATCACTTGATGAACCTTTATATGAAATAGTATTGCATACGATCCCTTTTGAGTTGTAGATTCAGTGATTTAAATTGTCTTATTAGTGTTTTATGAGCTCAAATAGAGTGGATGAACCATAAATATAGGTATATCACCATCATTAGAATATATTTACATTTCATTTATTATTCTAACCCTTTTCATCCCAAAGCATAAGAGGTTTTAGGAAACATAGCAAAGTGATACATTAGAGGAGTTAGCCTCACAAATCTAGAGGTCTGGTATGAGATTCAAGTGTCCCACACCTTAGACCATTATAATGTTAGTCCAGATGTGAAGGATATCCTAAGCAATCAAACTTCAGAAGGGTGCTATCTAGGTTTCTAACATGTAGTAAGTAAACAAACTATAACTCTGGATCATAAAATGACCCAAAAAACTCCCCCTTGATCCAAATAGGTATATAAGAAAAACACTTGAACAATGACCTTGAAGTCATAAAAAAAATAGAATTTTGATTCCTCAAAATAAGTGTATTTAGATAATGAAAATTATATTAAATAACACTTCAAGGCTCTTATTCACCAAATATCAATTTTACGCATCCATTCTTCATTAGTGTTCTTTAATTTTCAAATTAATATGTGATAAGGACAAAAATGACCCTTTTTTATACTTACCATTTCCTTAAACACCTCTTTGTGTCAATATCCACATTCTTTTATCCCATACTATGTTGATATATGCACATATTATATAAATGACATATGAACCTTTTTTTGGCTTAAACTAGTTATCTTTATATAAATTATTTTGATTTAGTGAATTTTATTATTTATATATTACTAATGGATAATGGATAATGTATAATATCAAATATAACCAAAACTATAAAGGATAATAAATCTATTTAAATTTTCTTCCAACTTTTAACAACTAGGTGTGTTCCACCTATAATAACTATTGTAAGTGCACATTTTTTATTGTGATAATTGGTTGGCAGTTTGAGATAAAATTACTTCATAATTTGTTTGGAATAAATAAATCCTTATAATGGGGGATGGAATATTGAAATATTAATTTATATTGGGTCTCTAAATGTTTATTCAAACTATATATGGTTGAAACCACTCCTTACTCCTATTAGATCTATTTTACTATTTGCAACTTTATATTGTTTAGATTTTTCTAACCACATTTAATATTATTAGTATTTTAAGATTAGTTATTATAACCTATTTAGTTAGGAAATTAGAATATATATTTGTAATATTTTGTAACTATAAGAGTGAAATTTTAATTCAAATTGTAATCAGACATGTAGCAATTCCTTTGATGTTACAATTGAATCAATAATACAAGCTACTTTTATATAATATTGTTTTAAACAAGGAGGGTAATAAAGATACATTCCAACCAAGGCATGGCCCACTCATAAGGATTTATTGGCCTAATTTACCATCCATTAGTTTATTTATGTTGCCTATGCATTTCATTTATATTTCCTTTATGTATGTTTGTGCACTTTCTATTTATAGCCAATTCCATGCACAACAATTTAAATCCATCCATGTACCTATAAATTTTGTATTTAGTGGTAATATTTTAACTTAGATTAGTATTTCCTTCAATTTACTTTCCAACATTATTTTCCTATAATTTAATTTTTGCAAACGTGTTTATTTTTCATTCAAGTGTGGGTTACTCTGGTTTCAATTTCATGTATGAAATATATTATAAATTAATTAGCTTATATATTCAAGGTTCTTTAGTGTTTCATATACATTTAAGGATCCTTTCAAGGTCATGCATCCCTAGGTAAATAATTAAGTCAAGGTTCATGCAATTTATTTATTATAAAATATGCCCCATGGGGTATACTCTAATAAGTTAAGGATCTAACTTTGAGTATATATAACATTAGGCTATGTTTTATCTATAATATTCACTACAAGAATATTTTTTTTCAAAAATTTATCCCATGAATACAATATATATTTTAACCAAGCATGTATATGTTTTGGTAACTTCACGAAGAATATTTTATACAAATAATTATACACTTCCTTCTACAACCACCTTTATAGCCTCAATCCTTATAGTGTTAGTTCTTCCTTTAAAAATCATATATATTTTTCATCAAACCATATAGACACATGTTTTATATTAATTCACCATACTATTAAGTCCTCAAATCTACATACTCTATTTGAATAGAGTCCAAATAATAGAACCAAATATTGTAGTTTGCTTAGTCTATTCCATAATATTAGGCACAATGAGAGATCACCAACAACCCCATTATGAGAAGAAGATATAAACATCATATAATGAATATAAAAATTCATACAAAATCTAGATCTATTATATTGAAAGATAAGTTATAACTAAATAGTACATTCAACACTCAGATCAACTATTCATTTCATTTATCATTCATTTTCAAATTTAAATTAATATTTTAAAAAAATTCATGGATGTAAAATATGTTTGCACCAAGTATCAGAGGAATAAACTCAAAATTTTATTTAATGTAAAGCATTAATTATTTTTTTACATACGTAAGCTTTATAAAGCTTACTAGATTTGGTTATAAAAAAAACTAACATGTTTCAACTAACCCCAAAAACTAACCTAATAAACAAATTAAACAATTAAATAAGAAAACTAAAACTTTGGATCATAAAATGACTAAACAAACTCCCCCCTTGATCTAAATGGGTATATAAGAAAAACTAGTGCAATGACTTTGAAGTCATCTAAGAAAATTTGAAACAAATAAAATTAGTATATTATACCTCCTAGTATTGATAAAAACTAATGATACTTCATAAAGAGTTTCACCCTATGTTTTATGGAATAAAAGGCTAATGAACACAATTAAATCCTACTCATCCCCTGGGATCATCATACTATATTTTAGTAGAACGTGATCAAAGCATATCTAAATACATTGATCTGCATAAGTCTTCACCCAAATCTTATCCAAGTGACCAACCTATACTATGTATGGCACATCTCCTTGATGTCCAACAAATGTTGAAGAATTTTGATCAACATTGAAGGTGATAAAAACCCATGTCAAATTGTATTGTCACCAATGATTCATTGAAGACCAACCAATTCTTTATATTATCCTTTATCAAGGGAGAGGTGAGAAGCTACGTAATGAGAGAAACAAAATCAAACAATGTTTCCTACTACATGTCATGAATATCAAGGATATAAATCCAAAATTGGAAGAAAAAATAAAAAAATGTTAATACAATATATCTCAATATTGTGCTAAATAATTAGCACAAGATGGGTTAATCACTGATCACTCAGAACAAGCTATCAAGTCCATCTTGACCATAGACCTCAGCCATATAAGACACCTCCTAATCATAGGAAGTGTTAGAATAACCTAAATAGTTAAAATAACTAGAATATTTGTGACTAAAATAGCCAAAATAATTGATTTATATCTCTTTTTATGTGGGGAGTGTTGTTATAAATAAAGACATACATCTACAATATGTCCAATACAAACACATTTGAAACATCTAAGCTTATTCCTATTTCATTGAGATATATAAGAAGCTAAATCACTAGAAGAACCATTAAAGTGAGAAGAGTATTGTAGAAAAAAGCATTTTATCTTAGTTAATTATCAGTTTATTACAACAAAGCATAATCATAGGATACTCCCTTTGCACTCAACCTTTTAACACTCGATTACACCAACATCAACCCATATAAGACACAAGGCGTATGTGCTTACTTGAAGTGAATATAAGAAGGAACTAGGGCCTATATTGGGCTAGTTGTGACATGGCACGAGACATAAATTAGGGGACTTAATAAATTCAAAGAAATCTTTAGGTAAATCCATAGGTGTAAGCCTTTCATGAAATAAGCCTAGTGTCATATAGGCACTTGAAGGGTCAAAAGGATACTTTCACTCTAACTAATTTGAAGTGACACATGTTCCTAATGAGGATAGGAATACTTGGTGAAAAATCTATAATCATACTCTATACGGAGTTATGGTGACATCACCATTTATTATAGGGGCTTCATTAATGAATAAAATCATAGAAATTTCATGACTACTAATTAACATATTTCTATTAATAGTAAAACATTACCTACATGCACTTTCCCTCAGTAATTCAAATGGACAATTAAATCAAACATAATACAATTCAATGCAACAGACTTCATCATTAATAAAAATTCATTATAGAGTATAAAATTCATAACATTCATAATAGAGTATATGCTCAACTCATACTACTTAATGACCCAAAAGCTCATAGGTGAGCTTGGGCACTTACAAGAGGGGATTTCATGGATTCCAAACTATTTATAAACCTAATGGTTACTGAAGCACTATCTATTGAGGATTCATTTTGCTAGAGCTCCATTGCTATTCTTCTATCCCTCTACTTCATCTAACTTGAGATCCTTAAATAGATTTCAGGAGCATCTTCACTAGGGTAGAAGGTTCACACTAAATTCCAAGATGGATCTTGGTCATCATAAGCACTATATTCATGACTCTATGAATTTTTTTTTGTAGTCATCATATCTCACCAATCTTAGAAAATGCCTAAAAAATATGAGAAATAGTTATTCACCTACTAGCTAGCATAAGATATGCATTGTACCCTCTAATTGGTGACAAAATGCTAAAGGGATAACCAATTCATAAAATTATTCCTTCATTCCTAGGTAGATGTTGTGTTAGTTTGAATCCTTTACTTAATGAGCTAGGGTCCCAACATTATAACATAAAAAACTTTAGTCTGTCCTCAGACTAGGCTATCAAGCTCTTAGGAACACAAAATTTTAGTACATTCTCCTTGTGTTAAGGACTAATGTCTTCAAAATCCTTAATACATATATTAATTTATTCAATGGCACTATCTAGTTTTGTGGATTTAATAGTGAGAACAAACATATCTAGTTTCTTGAGTTCCTTCCAGAAGGATCAACATTGGATTTTGATTTTTTCACACTCTTATCTAGGATCACTCCTTACTCATAGGCCTTAGTCTATATAGCACTAAATAGTGATTCCAAGTGATACTCTTGATCCTTGATTTAGATGCAAAGTACATTCAAACTACCCATGATCTGTGTCCACTCTAACCTACTTGTTGAGTACACTTGCACCATCATCTTCTCTTTCTCCTCCTTTGTATGCTTTTAGCATGCATCTATAACTAAATATTATTTGGATAATATTAATAAAATGGCATATTCTACATCAACACCATCCTATAACTTGGAAAATAGGTCTTCTACCTCTTGGGGCTTATTAGATAGCTCTTTTTACAATGTGACATTGGGATTTTCTTCTTCTTGTGCTAACTTGGGTTTTAACCTTGGGGGAACTTTCTCCACCAAAAAAAAAATTAAACCTTTGAAAGGTATAAAGTATCAACATTTACTAGAAGATATGGTTTGGCCACATCCACATGTTCATAGATTTGTTACATCTTGAATTTAGTGGCTTGCACTTCATCCTTGGCTTCTTTATGGAGCATTTCCCATTTTCTCACCTTCCCATAATTGATGATGTTTTGGCATATAACTCCTATGGATATCTTGATCAATACATTCCTATATTATACTAGGTTCATGGCACTAGGGTTAATAAAGAGGGAATCGTACCCATCATCAAGCTCTTCTAAACTCTAAGTAGCCACCCTAGGTGCCTCAAATTAGGACTCATCCATGTAGCGGTCTAGCATAAATGAGAGTTGTTTGTACATCTTAGTCATGGTGTCTTGGGGGGAATAATATCATACATATATATTTCTTCCTCCAACCATCCCTTGTGTTCCTTCCCCCTTATATTCAACTCCTTGTCATCCTTTTTGACAATGCATTTTTTTATCTATACTTCCTCCTCTTTATTGGTGCCACCAATATATTTGATGCTCTTTTTAGAGGACTCACTTATTTGATCCTTGGGGATTTCTTCCTCAAACTTCTCCCACTTATCCATTTATTCATCCTAAGTTTTTTCAATACTCACCTCTAGGGAAATTCCTTTAATGTCAGCATCACCTTGTTACTACTAAGGTTCCTCTACTATCTCTATTTATTTTTATAAGACACTAGTATCTCCTTAATTTTCTTCAGGTACCCCTTCACTACTCGATCATGTCTTTTAAGCATCTTCTTCTAACTTCCTAGTGGGGGAATTTGGTGTTTGGCTGACTATTTAAACTATTGGTCTTATGATTATGGGAGCCTTTAGGGCCATTTTTTATAACTTGGCTAATTCCTTTTCATTGGAAAGTCTCCACTTATCTTCAAGTGACAACTCTTTATTTATGTCCTCTTCATTCAATCCCATCTTCTTCCAAATACAGAAGTGGTGTGGAGGCTTCTTCACTAGATGATGGGCTTGTTAGTTCCTCTATTTCCTCAAGCATGGTCATTATACCACTTTGTAGGGCTTAATATATGTCTTTGGTGCTTGGATCCTCTCATTCTTCTTATATATATAGGATATAGGTCCCTATTTAGTCTTCTTCAATTTCTTCCTTTATTAGGGGTGAGAGGGTCACCTCTTTCTCCATATAATAAAGAGTTATAGTTGAGAATGTAATAGGTATCTTGGTAATTTTCTTCTAATTTTATTTGGAAGAATCATTTTTTTATGTGAAGGTTACACACTTATTTGGAGTGGGGGGCATAATTCTCTCTTTGAAGGTAATTTTCAACTGGATGCACTTCATGATTTATTTAAATTTCTCTCCCTATTTCTTTTAGAGAGTCTTCTCCTACAGATTTTGCATATCCTTTTCTTCATCATTAACTAAGAGGGGGAAATCATCATCCTTTCTAGGATCACCACCCTTATTGCACAAATTCATTTGAAAGTAGAGGTTAAATATCATCCTCTTTAATATCACTCTTTAGAGGGGATGTATGTCCATCTTATCAATGTCATCTTCCTCATCTTTGGTGTCCTTGGCTCTAGGGTGCATAAAATGGTACCTCATCCTAATTTTATATTGATCCATGATCTTGACTAAGATCTCAAGTTATTGCATGATAGGGATTCTCCTTAGCACCACCATGAAATACTTGGCCCAAAACACATAAGGCAATTGGAGCCACTCAAATAGGTTCCCATATATGAGTGATAGGTGAAAAACATAGAAGTGATGCATTACATCAAAGGTTGTTATTCACTCCAATTATTGGGGAAGTTCCTAAGGGATGAGCCATTCTTTCCCAAAGGCTTCTATGTACATGTCACACCACCCTTGCACCCTAGTATTATGCTTCTATGAGAAACTAGGTGGCAAAATGAAATATTGGTACTTCATCACATGGGACTCATAGTTGGGTGACAACACACATAAGTGGTCATCATCACCATCTAGCAAACCTATATCCTCCATCACTATCATAATCAACATATACCCTCATAAAAAGGTTTCACACACTCGATGGCACTCTTACACATTCTTGATAATATCTTTAACAATAAACTTGGAGATGTTGAATTTCACCCCTTGTGCCATGTGGTGGGCAATACACAAGAAGATCTTGCTAATGTTAGACCACTAGCTACTAGGGTATAGTTTGGATCTCACCAAGTTCACCACAACCCTTGTGCTGAGGTCTTGGATATATTTAATGAGGAATAAGAACTTTGACTTGTAATATCCCAAGAGCTTTATGACCTTTTCAACCTCTACTTCATCCTTCATCATTTCATGAATGTCTACCCATATTCCAGGTAGTCATATGATTATACTAGTTAGTCTCATCGATATCCTCATTCATGATCTTTTGAAGTGAAATTGGTCATCATGTACACATGAGGGGAATAATTGCACCAACTCTTTTAGCTTGCCAAAGCTTAGTAGTTCTAATAGTTGCATAGCATTAGTGGTTTTAAATTTATCTTTGATGGAGACATATAAGAATGTGGCACCCACCTTTGTCTTCTTCCCCATGTCTACCATCCAATCCTAATTTAAATCTTGTGCATTACTCCCTATTTGGTGGTTGTAATCATTAAGCTTGTACATGTGCACAAATGACATCCACTTCTCTCCTACCATGAAACATAGGGGGAATTTCATTTCTCTATAGGTGAGCTTTTCACTCTCTTATATATCTACTTTCATGATGCTTACACCTTCTACCAACTACACTTCCCATTTTATGGTGGCTTCTTCTTTCACTACCTGTGCTTTCTTTGAATCCTTATGTGCCTATGGTGGACTTATGCTTAGCCTATTTTTCCCATTCTAAACCTATTTCTATTGAATTACATCTAGTTAATCTTACTAAATCCTAAAATTTTGCTTGGTGCTTCTTCACAGTCACATGAATCATGATTGTGTGTTCAACTCTCAAGCTTCATATACTATTAATGGTGGCTTGGTCATTCTATAACACTTATACTACCTTGTTTCTCTACTATTTTCTCTCTACTTGACTCTTTTTTAACTTAAAATGGAATGCAATCTTATTTTTGGCCTTTTACTCTTGCTTGGGTGGGTTTGTGGATGACTGGTTCTCTCTAGTAGCATTATCTAGTTTTAATGGCTTTGGCTCTCTACTCTATTTTAAATTCCTAAAAAGATTAGTAACCTATTGAAGTATATTGTTCACCCCTTTATACTATTTTTTCATCTACCTCATTCATGGATGGTAGCATGCATATTTCTTAAAAAAATTTAGCCCATGAATCTGCTAAAATCCACAACCAACTACTCATTTATTATGGATCTTTGTTCTTCCATTGCTATAGCATTAACTTCTGTTAATGGTTTATTCAGTGAATGATTGAAATGGTAACTTATCATCAACCATTGGGTAGGTGAAACTTATTTTTAAGGTCATTCTCTTGTGATTTTTTCAAATTGATATGACCTTCACCATTCTTATGGCAACCTAGGCACAAAATTTCACATGCATGTGATTCGGCCTCCTCAGTTCCATTTTTTCTTCGTGTTGTGATTCCTTACAAGTGTGCCTCTATTTATTGGTTGATTTATCTATGATTTCATTTATATTAATTTAGCCTTCCCTACCCCATGAAAATCCTTGTGCTAGTCTTCTAATGCCTCATTGTCTCCTCTTTATTTATTGCACATAAACATCTTGTGCACCTTCCTTCATAAAATTGTACTTACAACTTTATAAATATGAAAGACTTCATGTACCCAAAAACTTAGGTGTCTGGATTCAAGTGCATAGAAAGTTATTGTGTTTAACTCACCCAACTATATTTATACATGTAAGTGTCAGAAGAGATCTCTTGTAGGCCTGAAAGTGCCACACTTTTTCACTCAACACAAAAGAAATAACATAAGGAAAGATTTGGCTTGAACCAAATCTTAATATGGTCAAAACCAAATAACTGACTTGTGATTGGGAAGTTGGTATGTGATAGTGTAAGAACCATTCTAGTGATATTTAAGCTTCAATCTAGTGCCATTGAAATACCTAAGGAACATTTCACCCATCAACATGTACAACTTGTATGTGCCAGTTTCTAACATATTGTGGATGACATAAGGTCCCATCCACATAATCTATATCTTTCCTAGGTGATTAAGGTACTTATATTCATATATCAAGACCATTACACCTTATATAAATACCTTACACTTGATGTTCTTATCATGCCATAGATTCTAGCATGCCTTTTCTACTTGCTAGCTCCACCATTATTGGGAATCTATCTCTTCTAGGCACTCCAAGTCTTCTAGTCATGTGATTAAAGATTCATGGTCATCCAACCAACCAATACATGTGATGTGAAATGAAGAAACTAGGAATTCTATTGGTAAAACATCCTCAGTTGAAATGGTATATCCTTGTTTAGGCACTTATATATAGTGTGATAGGCCCATAATACTGTTGAAACATGGTCATCCTAATATTTGTGACCAACATCACATATTTTTGTGATGTACATCCCCAATATTTTATTTAATGCCTTTATGGTACCATTTTCTTAGGGATGGCAAGGTGTCATTTTATGGTGTGCCACCATATATTTAGTTAACAAGATTTGAATGGATTTGTTGATGAAGTGCATGGCATGGTCACTAGTCAAGCTAAGTGGGCATCCATAGTGACTAATGATATTTTTCAAGATAAATATTGATGTGGTGGTAGTTGTACAATATTTGGTTGGCACTGATTTGGTGCATTTGTTGAAGTAATCTGTGGTAGCTAGAATGTATCATGCACCTGTACACTTCATAGTGGGAAGAATAGGCCTAAAAAATTCAATGTAACATTTTTTAAATAGTGCATGGGAAAGGATGGGGATGAGAGGCATCTCATCTTGGTGGTTTGGTTTTCTCATACACTAGTAGATGTCACAAACTCTGGTGCATTATTTTGTGTCATGAAATAGAGTTAGCCACTGCAAGCATGATTGTATTACTTTGTGCACCATCACATCTCTAACATAATGGACTTTAATAATCTCCTCATGCACCTCCCATAATAATATTTCTCATTCATGCTCTATAACACATTGATGCATGACCTTGTCATAGCTCAACTTGTATAATTCCCTACCAATGAGTTGAAAAGGGGAGGTGTAAATTTTGAGCTACTTCTTCTCCTTAGTCATCATGGTATAGGGTGTAGATCTAGAGGTTATAAATGTAGTGATCTCTACCAAGTCTTTAGGGATGTACTAGACCCTATAAAGTCACATATTAGGCATATAATATTTGATAGGCACTACCACATTACCAGATTTGATGCAAGATAAATGGTCTGGGATCAAGTTTTTTTTTAGGCTTTACTACAAAAAAGAACTCAAACTCTTGAAATAAAACAATCTATTGAAAATGCACCCATGCAAAAGGGGCTTGTTCATTAGGTGTTTTACTACCTCATGATTAGTGAAAAAGATAAAGGGGGTTGCCAACAAATATTATTGGAACTTCTATAGGGTATAAACTATGGCAAGTGCCTCATGCTTAGTTGTGGTGTAGTTATATTCTACCTTGGTTAGTTTTTTACTTATAAAGGAAATAGGATGATCAATTTTTACCTCACTTGGTTATGTAAGAATGTAACTAATCACAAAACCAAATTCATCAACATGGATATGGAAGGGTGATGCCTAGTCAAGAAATTACAATATCAGTGTAATTACTAGTTTGAGCTTTAGGGTCTCAAATGCATCTTTATGCAATAAACCCCAATATAATGGGCCATCATTTTGCAATAATTCTTATATCAGCACCAAAATATTAGCATAGTTCCTTATGAACTTATTTTAGTACCCATAATGTACAAGAAAGGCATAAACATTTTTATGCATTGATGTGGTCTAGAGCTAAAGGATGATTATAATATTTTTTGAATCAATGAGTACACCATCCTTGTAGATGGTGTGCTTTAGTAAAGTGCCAAATGGTGTTGCAAAAACACACTTTTTGAGGTTTAATGAAATTTGTAATTTTTTGTATCTTTCAAACGTAAGGCACAAGTTGTCATTTGTGATCCTTCACTAACCCATACATTGTCCAATTATCTAGGTATACTTAGAGTAACTTGTGGATGAAGATTTTAAAGTGGTGATCACTAATTGGGAGAACATAATTGGTACATTATTGAGTCCAAAGGGCATTACATTGTAAGTAAAATAACCCCATTAAGTCATAAAGGTGGTTTTGGTCCTATCTTCCTCCTCAATCTAGACTTTATGGTATCTTGAGAACCCATCAATAAATGTGTATATCTCTTAAGCTATGATTCCATCTAATACTTCAACAGTGAATGGAGTTGGGAAGGGGTCAATTATGCAGACAATGTTCAATAGTCTATAGTCAACATAATTTTGGATGTGCCCATCCTTTTTTATGTTGATGACCATGGGGATAACCCATTAAGATTCTTACATAGGGTAGATGACATTTGTGTCTATCATGTCATTTATCTTCATCTTGACTTTGGTGTAAATATTTGGGTTCATCTTATAAGGTTGCTTATCGATGGGTCTTGCATCATCGACTAGTTTGATGTTCATCTTCCGAAGAGATGGGTGTGTGACTTTCATCTTTGTATTTTTGAGGGAACAAGTATTATAATTCCTTCAAGAGTTCCATAATACATGATATTTCCATGTTAGACCAATAGACACCCAAAGTAAAAAAATTTGGTTCCCATTTTGAAGTAATATATACCTTGGTAGTTATTAATGGCACTCAGTAGGGTTCATTCTTCTCCTAGTGTGAATCTTTAACTTGTCTAATGGTAGGGTCTTAATCTTCTAGGTTGATATCCTCAACTTGGCATACTAACTTCTTTTTGTCTATCAAATTCTTCTAGTTAATTTCCTTCCATGTGTTAACATCTTCTTCACTAGAGACACTATTAAGGATTTTCTATTCGAAGAAAGTTGGGAGCACTAACCCTTTTTTTTAACATGTCTTTTATATTATCATCTAATATTTTAGTGTCCTAAAATACTAAACTTTGAACTACTTGTAGTGGCTCAATCAATTCAAGGTTTTGTGAAGAAAAGGAGAAGTTGTGAACAAAATACTCCTTAAGGGCATATTAATTATCTGTCTCACAGTGTATCTCAGTTAATATGTACCATACCCATACCCAAGTCTCCAAGGTCTTATAGAAGGTATGCACTTATATATTCCTTGGGGCATTTTTACATCAAAGAGTCCATGTTTCTTTGCAAATACATACATATGTGATAGGGTTAGAGTCACCAGAGTAGGCTAAGATGTCTAGGTCCTCATTACTCTTTCTAAATCTAGTGAAAATGTTTTCCTTCACATCTTAACAAGTTTGAAAACTAGGCTTTTGCACTACCCACAAATAAGTGATAGTGATATTCAATGTATACACTCGTACACCCACTCTATGCACTTCCTTTGACATGCATGACTCAAGGTCATGGACATAGTCTTTTACTAGATTACTCCCTTGATATATTGGGAGCACAATAATTGTCCCTTACTAAGGTATAACACTTTTCTACCCTCTTATTGGCATAAGGTACCCATATTTTGGAAATGCACTCAATCTATACCCAACCTTTTTTACTATTTTTGGTGCCTTTATGTACACCAAGTAACACCTTCAACTAGTGGTTTCATATTCTTCCATGACCCATCAATCACCAACAATGTTAGTGGTGCCTAAAGCTGATTATCCATCTTCCCAAGAGATGATTCTTTGATCATTTGGGTCTAGAGTTTTGATGTTTGTGTCATGATGTTATAGATGTGGTTGATCTCATCTTTGATGTCCATGATCTCAATATAACGAGGTCCTTGGTCATTTAAGATAGGTATAACTACCCTCTAATTTCCATTTTTAAATGTCATGTAGCATGTTTTAAAGTGAATATTTGCATTGTTTGCATAACACCATGACCTCTCTAGAAGCATTGGGTAGTTGTCCTTCTCTACTAATTCAATCACTTCAAATTCAATACAAAATTCAACACCCATGTTATCTATAACTGTGCTCATCATAATTATGATAGGCTATGCCCATGCCTTATTGACCATGAAGAGTACATGAGGGGAAGGCCTCAAGGTTATACTACCCATTTTCTCTTATGAATTTTTGGTTAAGATGTTAACCTTAGTGCATATGTCTATAAGAACCTCATAGATAGACCATTCATCAATAGTGTCATACACTAAGAATTCTTGATTCTATTTTTCATTAATTATCTATAAAACTTCTCATTCCCTTTTTATGCATGGTATGGTGACTTTAAATTTATTTTGACCCACATGCTCTAAGAGAAAGTTCTTCAATAGGGGTAGCATTCCCTCTGTCTACATGAGGCACAACATCTGAGTTAATTCTTGTATCTCTATTTCCTATCTATCTTACTTATTTTGAGAGGTGCCAGCCAACACTTATAGGTATCATGCTAATTAGAGCTCCCCTTGCAATTTTTGGATGATACTCATAGCTTATTATAACATGTATTTCTAGTGTGTTGGGTCTGGGTATTGTGTAGCCTTAGGTTTAAGCCACATTATGCACTTAGTGTGACCCTTATTCCCACATCTAGGCATAATTTAGGTTGGTGTAACTAGCAACTGAGTGGTGAATCCACTACGAGTAGTTGCATGTACCTTAACTATCTCTATGCATGACAGTTACTTTTTGGGGTCTATTTTTATAATTTTTACTTGTGCCTGATCTTTCCATCACCCATATATGTGTTAGGTCTACCTTGGGTCAAATGTTTATATAGGCCAGGGTATTTATTTACCTTATGGGATCCTTAACAATACCCACACATGGGATGTGTAGGGTAATCATGTTGATAATGCTCTATTGAGCCACACTTATAACTTGATCATGGTGGGAAACTTCCACCATCACATCCTCTACCTCACCCTTTGGCACCTCATTACATCTCAAAGCCTATGATCTATTGGATATAGTCCTCATTAGACTGGTTAGCCTACCCTTTGACTACTATTATGGATTGTCATGTACCTCTTTTCATATTCTCATGTATTTCATCAATCACCCAATAATAACCAATGGTATGGGTGTAGGCATTGCATAATTGATATTAGATGGTTGTGTTGACTTGGCTAGTACATTACAATAAATGAAAGTTGAGGACATCATGTGCCTCTCAATATATTTTATATCTTAGAAATAAGGTATGTACATTCCTCTATGGGAATTTAGTCCTATTATGGCCCTCTAATTTGTAATTAGTGCACCATATTAGAATTTAAACATCATGTAATGAGATGGAGGTAATATTTTTGATTTTAGAGGTATATATGCAATTTGTGCTTCCATAAATGGGCTGATCCTAGTATCTGCACTTCTAACCACCTAAACACTGAGCATGGATTCAAGCACTTCTCAAGGGTCTATAAAAGTATTCATGAAAAGTCCTCTTCAAAATGGAATTAATAACCCCCCAATGAACCACTATGCATGTTGGGAAGGGTGAATATCATATGGGAGATTTGATAGGAGAGTTATGAACTTTACATCATATAGGTGCACACTATTTGAGAGTATTTGGGTAATCTCTTTTAGCATGGTGATACTCTATTATTCAAACTTCAAAATGTCAAATTCCATCAATAATTCATCCTTAAAATTATAATAGTCAACCATGCCCTATTTAGAATCAAATTTCCTATACTAGGTGTGGGTGTAATCAATTAAAGTGGTTATAAACTAGGTAGCCTTGTGATCTAATTGGGTTATGCCCCATATGCACCATTTAAATTCACACTTTAGCACATGTTCTATAATATTCTCCATGATGTGATACTCTATCAATTTCATATCCATCTCATAATATATTTGTTATGGGGGGTAGCTGGTATGCGAGGTGCTTGTCCCCCTGGCACCTATCTTGATAGTGGTCTTCCAACACTTTTAGTTACTGGGTTAGGTATTGGTCCTATCATTACTGATAGTGTATTTGATGTTGTTCACACTATGATTCTTAATTATGGTGATAGACCACTTCTTATAAACTATTTCCCACCTTGCATTGCTAACATCAACTAAGTTGGTATGCTTGTGTTCAAGTTCTATTGTGGTGAGCTAGCACCTAATGGTTTAGATGTATTTGTGATCACTTCCTTGTATGGAATAATATATTTAATCACAAATTTTTAATCCAAGTCTATAAAAAATCAAATATCTAAGTCATTAGTAGAGTTAATTATTAATTATATACTTTCTTCATGTATGGGATACAAAATGTGAGCATGCACCATAGGTTCAAAGGAGGTAGGCATGTCAAGCGTATCTATAGTCACAAAATTTTTTAGGAGCCCAAAAAATTCCACACCTATCAATTATTGAGCTTGATTCATCACTTCATTATATCTCTCATCCTCACACATTTGAATTATAAGAGATCCTTCCCCATGCCCTTATCACTCATTATGGGTTCTCTTGGTACTTCTAAGTTCTAGATATTCCATCAGTCAAAACCATCTATTATTTTTGGTCTATCTTATAAGATCTCAAGTGTCAATTTTATCATCCCCTTCTAGCATTCCTCACCTACACATCCCATTATCCCACTTTGCACTACCCATATGCAAAAAGATTTTAAACTTTCATCCCCAAAGTTTCAAAATAATAATCCACCATTATATTTTTGAGCTATATGTTGAATTCCTTCACAAACATGCCTCTAGTGTTGCACAAATATTTATACTCTACTTCCTCATGAAACAAATATGTTGAGACTAAAAACTTAGGTATGTAGCTATTCAAAGCTCTTTACCACCATTTATCCACTACTTTAGTCTAAGTAGCATCTCGGGTATCAAACCTTTATAGGAACTCCTTCATCCACTCATATTGATATCCATAGCTTCTTCTTTTATGTGTTGAATATGTATCCAACCACCTATAAACATGCTTAGGTAAATCACAAGAAAAGACCTTATACAAAGCCTCATATAGGTTGTTGTAAACCCATTTTATCAGATTTTGTCCTTAGTAGGTTGGATGCTTTAATGTAAATCTATCTTCCACCTATTACATCTATCACTCTATGTTTTCAATAGAAATTTATTACATCATTCTATCATACCATCGTAACAACAAAATTCAACATGGGTCCCTAACAATAGAACCAAAATGTTGTAAATAAGAATGTTTTGTCTTAGTTAATTATTGGTTTATTACAACTAGGTGAAATCATGGGATACTCCTTTTGCATTAAAAATTTTAACAATTGATTACATAAACATCAACCCACATAAGGCACATGCCTTATGTGCTTACCTAAAGCACAATTAAGAAGGAATCGGAGCCCATGTTGGGTTAGTTATGCCATGGTGTGAGACTTCAATTAGGGGACTTGATCAATTGAAATAAATTTTTGGGTAGATCTATAGGCATAAGCCTTTCATGGAGTAATCCTAGTGTCATATAGGCACTTGAAGGGTCAAAAGGCTAATTTCACTCTAACTACTCTAAAGTTACATGTACTCCTAACAAGGATAGGAATACTTGGTACAAAACCTTTACTCATTCTCTATACAGAGTTATGATGACATCACCATTTATTATAGGGACTCCATTAATGAAATAAAACATAAAAATAACATGAAAACTGATTAAAATATTTTTATTGAAAGTAAAATATTACCTACATGCACATTCCATTAGTAATTCAAACAAATAATTAAATTAGACAGAGTAAAATTCAATGTAACAATCTTCATCATTTATCAAAATTCATTATAGGGAATAGAGTTCATAACATTAATTATAGATTATATGCTCAAATCTTACTAATTAATGACCTAAAGGCTCATAATCAAGTTTGGGTGATTACACGAGGGGCCTTTATGGCTTCCAAACTATTTATAAGCTTAATGGATATCAAAACACTATCTAATGAGGATTCAATTTTCTAGAGTTCCACTGATATTCTTATGTCCCTCCACTTCATCTAGCTCAAGATCCTTAAATATCTTTAGGATTATCTTTGCTAGGGTGTAATATGCATGCTTAGTACTAATCTGGAGCATGGTCATCATAATTGTCAGCTCCATGACTCTATAAAGTCTATGTTTCATTTTCCACATCTCACCAATCCTAGAAGATGCCCTAAAAATCTAGGAGATAGTTAGCTACCTACCAAATGGTGAAAGATATGTGTTGTACCCTCTAGTTGGCACCAAAATTTGAAAAGGCTAACTACTACACAAAATTATTCCTTCATACCTAGATGGATGTTGTGTTGGTATGAATCCTTTACTTAATGAGATAGGGGCCCAATAAAGATTGCCTATGATGATGTTTGAATTTCAAATATCCTGGAAAGTGCTGATGAGAATATTATGGAGACTATCTAGAATGACATGGAGAGTGTCTTAGAGAATGTATTAGAGAGTGTTTTAGAGAATGCCTCTCAAATTTCCTCTATACATGGTAATAATCTCTTAAATATTTCCTAGAATTTATATAGTGAGCCTCTTTGATAAACATACTCTTTTTATTTATAAATTGTCTCTCATACTAAGTCAACAAATCACAATTGAAATCAAATGTTGTTCCATTGATCTTATCACTAAGCTATAACATTTTGTCAAATTTTTTATATGAAAAATTAAGACCATTCAAAGTTATAGTTATGAACATGTCATCATCAGTCTTATCACATATAGTACAATACTCTTGTTTCATAGTTTTCATATGGGAGAGATATTTAGATACATCTTATTTATTACTAAGAATTTTATTGACTACATTAATAGATTAATATTTTTATAGGTAGGTTTTTTTTCATATAAATCTTTTAACACTTTCTAAGATTTCCATGCACCAATTTTAAAAGCTTTAATGTGAATAATCACCTATGTAAACATGATAATTTTAATAACACAAGGGAACACTTATCTCAATTTTTATACTCAATTAATTTTCCAGATTCAGTGGGTGGTGTAGTGTCTTTCTTCATTATTTCCCACAAATAATTAAAAATGAGCATATTTTCCATGTTCATGCTCCCTTCCTTGTAGTTTTTAGGTGTTAAGAATCCATTTTTAGAGATTAATCTTACAATTTTAATCATGGTTCTATAAAAATAAAAAAAATTGAAAAAGAGGGAATACTATGAGGTTTTGGCCTTAACCCACAAAATAACTTTCATTTACAATTTTACAATTTTGGGACTTTGTCAAAAATTTGTACTGACACGTTATATGTTCATTTACACACTTATATCTCCAAAAATAATAGAAATATTATTCTTTTACAAATTTAACTTTCATTGGTCATTCTAAAAAATTAAATAAGGTCTAAAAAGGAAAATTTGACTAAAAAATATACATCTAAAGGGTATTATAAGTAGATGTTGGCCAGTTTTACAAAAAAGAAAAACAATATTTTAAATAATTTGTTTTTATCTTATTAACTTTGCATGTAAAAAAAATTATTATGTTTATCTTTTCTTGGGGTCCATAAAGAAACAACACACTGATATCTTCTATGCCATATTATTTGGATCCCCCTACAGGTGGCACACTGAGTTCTATGTTGTCCTCTATCTAAAACTTATGCTTGTGATAGGCTATGTGAATTTATTGCTCCTTATAGATTGTGAAAGTGCATATGACACCATATTTTTGCCTAGAGATTATGAGATCCTCTTACAAGTCTAGGATTCTACTATAGTAATCTTTTTTGGGCCAATAATACTTTTCACAAAACAAAATAGCACTGAAAGTGGACATGTAGAGAACAATTGGAAACTATGTGAAGTTTTGATATTTTTTGTATATTTTTTGTGCCATATACCTAAATATTTTTTTTATATTATTAGATGAAATTTTGATTAAGAAAATACTCTTAGGCTACCATACTTCACTAGTTGAAACTGAAATATCTAGACTTATTTGATTGCAAAAACCCTATTTATCACCAAAAAGTACCATTCTAGATGTTTCACCACACAAGGAGGGCATAAAATTTGGGTTAAATGCTTCAAGAGGAAAAAATAATCAATGTTGGATCCTCCACTTAAATTATCAAGGTCTGATTCCATTGTTGGCACCAAGTACTAGGTGAATGAACTCAAAATTATATTCAATGTAAAACATTACTTATATTTTTACATATGTAAGATTTAAAAATCTTATGTAAGTTGGTTATAAAAAACCAACTAACGGTTTTCAACTAACTTAAAAAACTAACTTAATAAACAAACTAAAAAATTAAATTAAAAAACTATAAATTTGGATCATAAAATGACACAATAAAATATTAATCATTCATCATACAAAATATCATAACATATTCAACGATAATTAGTATTTCTATGAACTATCCAAACCCTTTCTTTATCTTCTGAACTTAACTTTAGTTATGAATCCTCAAAATGTGTAACTAGTATAAGTCTCCCAAAAGAGAGGCCAATGGGGTATATTTATATATTTATTAGACCCCCTCACCCTCTACCATATGTAGATAAATTATCTCCAATTTTCCATATCTTTAACCTGTCAACAACTAATATCCACTTGTCATCCTTCTACATAATTATAAATATTTCTCACCCATATCTTCATTTTCTTCTCTATTGGATCATTTCACAATAATATGTTTCACTCAATATATTTTTCTCTTGAAATTTGTTATTTTGAAAATTTTATCTTTAATGTAACTTTATTTTCATTTATTCTTTTTAGTCTATTCTATGCAATGTCGAATATTATGTATAATTACGTGTTTATCACCCATGTATGATCATATATAGTTTTTCCTTATTAACACTATGCATAGAATTTAGGGTCAAAAACATGTGTGCTTGTGTATATATTTTAGGGTTTGTTTAATTTTTTAATGAGGTTGGTAAATATGATTGAGGGATATAATTTGGACTTATATGGGCAATTCAAAGGACAAATTGATACATATTTATATTTTATTTTATTAGGTGTTTATATTGGTGGATATGTTGGTACTAGTTAAGGAATAGTGTTGGATATAGTTCTTCCTTTTCCCTTATTATGGATTAGTAAGGGAGGTTTTGATCGTGAATATTATTATAAATACTATGTATAAACGACCTCCTAGTGTAGAAACTTAAATTTGGCACAAAACCTTTTTTTATTAGTACATTTTCCAAGATTTATCATACTTGAATTTATTTTTGAGATGACATACAAATATATTATACTATATTATCCATTACATATAATATACATAAAGGCATTGAACTCCTAATAATGAGTTAAGCCTTACCTTACTTACCCTATTCTAAGTTTTACATCCCAATTTCTTGCTAAGCAACCTTACTTGACTATCCATGGATATTTATAGTTAGCAAATTGATTCAGTTATTATTTCCTAAGCTATGAGTTATATGCTATTATGGAACAATTGAATCTTTCTTTGGTCACATGATTACATTGCTATGATTTATTTGTAGTGTATATTTTTACATTATGATCATGATGAGTTGTTATCTTAGTTGTATTTTGTGATGCATATATGTGATGGTGTTATAGACTAACTACCTACTTGTTGTGAGTTTGACATAGGAGAGACGCATCCCTTGGGTCATTATAAAGGGAGAGTATCATCAGAGAAGGTGACATAGATGGATTTTCTAGGGAATGATAGAGTAATGACTAGAACCCTACACACACCACATTAAATAGTACATATTTGTTGTATAGTATAATTTTTAGTGTTATTAAGATTATGATGATTGGTTACATTTAGAATTATTTACACATGGTTATCTTATTTTAATGGTTAGATGGAACTCATCTTGTGTGATTTTGTTTATGTCGTATTCATAACCATTAATGTTTTTAGAGATGTAATTTGTGTAATTAGAGTAAATTTGAATTTATTGATTAATGAGTTAATTATTGAGTCATTATAATATTTGAGGTACTAATTTAATTAGAAAATATATTGATTTTTGTAATTAGAAATTAAATGAATAGAAAAAAAAATTAATATTTGGGAAAATAAAACAAAAGGGAATAAAACGAGTTTAGTAGGAAAGTATGTGTATAGGGGGAAAAAAAAAAGAAAAAAAATCTTAAAATAAACAAAAAGGATCTAATTTAAGACCGGTGCCACACTCTTAAGGGAAAAGGAAAGAAAACTTATGGAAAAAGAAAAAGAAAAACTAAGGTAAATTTTAAAGGAAAGCACAAAGCTCATAAGGAGGAAAAAATCATAATAGAAACCAAATTAAAAAAAAAAGATATATTTAGAAAAAATAATTAGAATATATTCAAAATAGAAGAGAGTGTGGAGCTTGGAAGTGAAGAGAAGACAAGATTTCTAGATTTGCAACGAAAAGTGGGGTGCAGTACAAAATAGAAGAGAGTGTGGAGTGTGGAAGTGAAGAGAAGATTAGATTTCCAGATTTGCATCCTAAAGAATAATAGATCAGATTTCTAGGTAGGTAAGGCAATTAAATTCTGAATATTTATGTTGAATATTATAGCATCTTGGGTAACAAAAAACTGATAATAATATATAGAAAGGAAAATTTCTAGATTTTGACCCAAGTATATATATAGTGAATTAGAATGAATATTTATAATGAAACAGTTAAATATACATGTATATTAGTGGTATATGTTAGTATACTCATTAAATATGTATGTCATTGAACTACTATATAAATAGTGAACCAGTTTAAAATAATAAGACTTTGATATAACTAACCTATGTGTATATACTATAGAGAGAGCACATTACTCTTTCTCTCTCTCTCTCATACACACACACACACACACACTCCCTAGTATATACACATATACACATAGGTTAGTTATATCA
>JARHVA010000675.1:4502500-4592500 GCA_037957365.1 Torreya grandis | reverse complement strand
TCTGTGGGGTATAGGTTAAGAATATGTTTAGCATATATAAGGGATCATATGTATATAATATATTGATAGGAAGTCTTAGGTACTAGCAGGAAAATGTTTTACATTGGTAGGTGTGCATATAGTTATAGTTTTATTTTTTTTATTAAAATTGAGTCATATATGTAGACATCCAATTCCTAACACCATTGTGTTGAAATTGTCAATCTTACGCGAATTTCACTCAAATGCATAATCTAGGCCAAAATCACTAAAATATGCTAAATGGTTTAGGATTGTCATATACAAGTGTTGATTTAAGCCAATGTATCCCTAAATGAAGCAATGCATTTAATGTGATTCCTAACTTTTCTTAAATTATTTCAAGTCAAAATGATGATTTTGTATTTTGGTGCTCTAGATCACTCTTTTCTTCTAACTTATTAGTACACACCATATACCTTTATTATTTTGTGTTGGAAACATCCCAAATGGGATAACAATATGTACGCATCTAACATCATGTTTCAATTCCTCTTGAGTCAAATTATGAGCCATTAAAATGAATTTTTGGCCATTTTGATTAATTGTGCACCAATTTCCAAAGAATTGCACTAAAATTGATTAATCTTACATAGGTAAATTAAACCAAATTATGAGCTGAAGTAAGAATTCCATGGAATAAATTGAATATTTCTTTATTGGAAATTAATTCTGAATATCTGAATCACCTAATGACATGATCAATGGGGTGGCATGCATAAGCCATAAATGCAACAAATATCAGGTTTATGGGCACCCATGCCTAATTAATGCCTTTTCTTCCCAAATATTTATGAGGGTATTTATAGATTTATTATGCAATATTAGATTAATTCATGGGCACACATATCAATCTTGAGATGGATGGTCATGTTTGATCCTAGCCCATTTGAAAAATCTATAAATAGAAGGGCATAAAACATCATTTTAAGCTTAAATTGTGTAAACTTATAATGCAAGAATTCTCTCCACAAGTCATTTGTGTAGTTTGATTATCATGCTTTATTTACAATAGGATAGCTTAATTTGGTAGGCATATTAGTGATTTCATATCATAAGCCTATATTATGCGTGGTGATATTGAGATGATAGAGGATCTTAGCATCTATTATTGACATCAAATTAAGGGGAAAAACACACTTGAAGACGATTTTGGATGGTAGAATCACTTGGGAAGGTAATATTCATGTGTGATTTATTTCAATTGATTCTTATTTTATTAGAAAACCCCATTGAATAGGTTAGCCTAGATTGTTAGTTCTTGTGCATTCTTTTGTGTTTTTCATGACTAATGTTTGAACTAATCCTCTTTGTAATCCAACACTACATTTTGGCATGCCCAGTGGGACCATAGCATTCATGCAAGTAATGAAGACATCTTGGCAATCTCATATTTCCATTATAGTCCTTAAAATTCCTTTAACATCAATTTTTATTCTCAGTTTCCCATGTTTTTGATGTTGTTTGTACACACACAGGTCACATAGTGATCAATGTCAGTTCTGGTTGATTGACATCGATCAAGGCTAATTGACATCAGTTGGGTAGTAGGGGAAAATATAGCTAAAAATTCCAATTCTAAGCTTTATTCAAGTTTATTTTTATCAAAATTAGATTTATAAGTCTTTGGTTTGAATATTTACTTGATCCAAAAGTTTAATTTTGAAGATTTTATTCTAACAATTGAGCTACCAAATATTTGTGAGCATAATGTTTTTGCCTTTAGGTTCATTGGTGACCGTTATTAGTTGGTTTTGAATAAAAATAGTTGGTTCTATGACTGACATTAGTCTTACACCAATTATCATTGGTCAATAGTGACAAGTGTTGCTCATTGTGTGTAAAAAACATAGAACTAAGACCAACAAATATTAAATTTCTTGTTTCATTTGCAAATATGCTTCAAATCAAAATAAGACTCTCTATTTTTTCTTGTAGGACCTAAAAGTAAAAGTGTTTATTTGAGCATAATTAAATCTTTTTAATATTTTAGTTTGTGTTTAAAAAGAATTAAGAACCTTCCCTTTGGTGTTTAAAATGAAAATTGAATGGTTTATTTGAATGTGTTTCTATAAGTTTTCAATTTTTCTACATTCAAAGGAAGTAAGAAACTAAGATAAAGGGTCAAGGGTTTGTACGTACTCAGATGAAGTTTGTGCACTGTTATCTAGACATTGTAGGGACTCCTCTTTGGCTGTGGAGGATGACACCTGTAGAGAGAAAGACTTAAATAAAGAGATTGTTAGATGGATGTAAGGTGGACTGCCAAGCAAAAGCTCAGTCCCAGAAGTGCAGAGACTTCCTTGTGGGATGACAGTCTACTAGTTCATAAAAAGAGAATGTTTCTAGAAAGAGAAATAAGGAAAGACTAAACAAAAGAAATAAAGGTGATGCATACTTGTATTCTGATATCTGCCTCTCACAGTCATCGACGCCGGTTATTCTGCCATCATCGGTTGGTAAATGTTGCCAACATCGATTAGTCTACCGATGTCAGTAGGGGTAATGGGCTTGGAGGCTAGCATCGGTTGGGGCAATGGGGCTTTGGATGAGTTTCAGGGCTATCTATGGTCAATAAAATGGTCTATGGTGTTTGCGAGAGTCTGTACAGGGTTATAGGACAATAGACAGGGTCTTAGGAGGGACAAGGGGTAGAGGATAGGTTGTCAAAAGGGGGTAGGGATATGGGGAAGGCCTCTCAGCCTTTTTGAGAAGAAAGTCAAGTCTGGTCTGGTCTAGTTGATAGCCAGGTCTAGTTAGTAATGTGGCTTATAAGCAATAAACAGAAAACTAATTACAAATACATTCTAAGCTACTGAAATGACATAAAAGAAGAATGCTTAGCTCCCTAGCAGAGAACCAGAAGTGTAGAAGCCCTGTTGCTGATGTAGAAGACTCCCTGCAAAGAGGTAGAGTGACTGATGCAGAGTCCCTATGGCCTGTGATGCTTGATGTGTGTCTGGGAGAGAGAGAGAGAGAGAAGTTGGATTCAAAGGAAGAGAGTTAGCATTCGGGTCTTTGATTTTGCATCCCCTAATGGCAAGAGAATTTGCCTTCGGGTTGTCTTAAACAACCGATGTCGGTGATCTCACCGGCGTCGGTCAACTGGTAACTGACGTCGGCAGCTAGAAGAATGGAAAAAAGGCTAAAATTAGCCTTTTACCCGTTCCTTCATCTGTCGAGTTCAATGGTCATGGTAAAATGGTCAAAGGCAGGTTTAATAGGCATGAGAGGGTTGAAATAGGTCATAAATTGGTCATAAGGTGATGGGAGGCATCCAAAGAGAGGCATCCAAGGTGGGGTGAGGTGTCATGGGTGATGTGTCAAGGGTGTTATTAATTTAAAATAGTTAATTTATTTTAAATTAATAATTGTGTGGGTTAGGAATGTGTAGAAGTAGACCAAGGGGATGAAGGGGGGAGATGACCAAGGGTTAGACATGATTTTGGTGTCTACATTTGCCCCTTTTTGTCTTATTGGTTGTTCTGACGAATTGCAAGACAAAAATAGGAGTTGATTGCCCCAGGTATGGGATGAGGTCTTTTCTTATCTTGTTGGTTGTTATGATGAACTACAAGACAAAAATAGGTGTAGATTGCCCTAATTATGGGATGAGGTATTCCCCCTCAAAGCAGGAGTCAAGGGAAGGGAACCTGAAATTGGGTGTTGATTTGTTAGAAAGTGGATGGATATGGTGAAGTTTGAGTGTGAATGCTACAAAAGTTGAGATTGCACGCATACCACTTCACGAGATGGTCAGGTCAAATTGTCACAGTCAAAGGTCAAGGAGTGTCAAAATCAAAATAACCAGGCCCCAGCATTTAGTCGTAGCTAATTAGGTTATTCGATCCAAGCTGTAGCTCTAATGTTCATCATGTTCCAAGTATCTCGGGCTCAGGAAGTGCTCTCAGAAAACACGAAAATGTCACAAGTAGTGGGGATCAACTTGCTCATGATCCAATACTTGTGAAGGTCATAATGTGGGTTGCAGATAATTTTGCTAACCATTCATGAGGTGGCATACATGCAATCAAAACAACCAAGGCAAATTTGTCTTGGAAGTGGTCATGGTCGAAGGAGATAGTTGCGATCTCTGAGGTCATTGGTCGAGTTGGGTCGAGATAGATAGTTGGTCCATTAGATGGATAGATGAAGGAATGGCCGAGCTAACATCAGAAGACCCCATGTCAATTGAGTGCTGCCTACATAGCCCTTGTTGGAAGGGCCTCAAGCCAATGTAGTTCTCCCCAAAGGGGAGGAAGGGTCAAAGTGGTCGATAGGTGGTTTGGTCATGACGATGTTACAACCTTTTCCATATTGTGTGATGGTGTATTTTGTAATATTGGTTGAGTGGTCTTTCATCCCTAGCAAGTTTCCATATTAGTAATGGTGTATGCTAAAAATGAATTGAGATTATTTATGCTTCAACAATTAATGGTTTATGCTTTGACATAAATTGTGTCTGGTCGATAGTTTCCATGTGTCTTGTTTTCCATAGAAACTATGTGAAATGGACTATGTCATGTCAGTGGTCTGAAAATGTTTGGTTTGGTTGGATGTGACCAAGGTGTATAAGAATTGAAAAGTGCGTTGTTATTTCATTGACAAGGACCATAATGATTGCATGGATAAGGGTTTTTGGAAACAAAAGCCCCGTTCATGCATTACGTCTTTGAACATTGGTTGTGTTAGAGAAGTAATCGAATCACTTGACATTAAGTGAGCTCAAAATCCCTTGAGTATGTTGGGGTGATAGGTTTGATTATGTGAGATGTGAGGGAAGCGTAACCCTTTTTTAGCAAGGATAACTTTGCCCCTTTTATAGGTGACCTCGAGAACGACTATAGACAAGTCCATGACTTTATAGTTTGTCAGTCAGTTTTTTTTTTTTTTTTTTGACAGACTGATCGATGCGGGAAGTCTGTGAGGGGATGTTATTTTGTTTTGTGTTCATATTATGAAGCTGATCAATGCAGGAAGCTTCTGAGATAGGGTTATTTTTAGCAAGATTTAGGCATAGCCATCCTTCGAGGGAGTGGTCTATATTTTGCTTTATATGTTTAAATGTCTTTGAATAGTTGTCCTTCAAAGGAGCAGTCTATTTATTACAACAATTATCCAGCTGTCCTTCGAGGGAGTAGTCTACATTTAGAGTTTATGACCTTTTGAGATAGGCATCCCAATTATATATATATATATATATATATATATATATATATATATATATATATATTTGTTGACTGAAATTTTGGTCATGGACTTGACTATAGAGGTTTAGAGGGTTTCCCTTTTATTAATACAAAGCATTCATGCTTGACAAAAGGGTTAACTGATGTTTGCAGGGTTGAGGGTTGAAAAGGAATAAGAATGACAATGATGGGAGGTTGCTCAAGGGATCGAGCTCAAGTTAAATTTCAAGTGAATAATTACTTAACTAATAGTAGATTGGTCAAAGATGTAAGGCATTAAGGGGCTTAGGTTCTGATAAGTCCTTGACCCATGCTTGTGCATCATGATGCAAGGTCTGAGTCAATTAGGAGCAAACTTTCCCTGTTTGCTTCGTTTCAAATTGGTCACGTGTTGGAGATGAGTAATAAGTTGGTTGATGTTTGGTCGATGCTTGGTTGGTTGATGTTTGGTTGATGTCAGACGTGAAGTCAGTTAGGATGTTGTTGGCATTTGATAAGGAGGCCGTTGAGACCTCACTTGTAAAGAAGTCCCCCTAGCATGGTGTAGCGAGCAATGTTCTTGATAAAAGCTCATCATCTATTACTAGAGAGTTTGGGAGGGATGATAGAATATGTCAAGTAGTCCATGAGTCGCTTATACCAAGCATTATGTGGACTAGTGAGGTTAGGAGGAATTTCCCCAGTGATGATGGTCGAGACATATCCAAGATAGAAATTTTGGGTTGTGTTAGTTGAGAGGTCTTGACGAATAATGGATATGTCAAAGGTGTAGATGTTTGGTCTTTTCCTTTATTCTTCACAGTTTGGGGTCTGGTGGCCACATTAATTGTGTTGATTTTGAATAAAGGTGGTGGAGGGACCATAGTCTTGTGTGGGGATCCTGATTTAGGTGATGAGGTTTTGGAGGCATGAGATGGTGTCAGTAGTTGGTCAAAAATGTGGTCAAAAGAAGCTTCAATGTGAGGGGTGTCCTTTGCCAGATGTTGACAGATGACAGCCTTAAGGGTGCAATAATGCTCCATGTCATGCCTCGATGTGTGATGATACCAACATATTTTAGTGTCATCAAACCAAGATGGTTTTCATTTGAGAGGTTGGTAAGGCTTGATAGGCAGGAGAACGATGCTAGATGACTACAAAAATTGACATAACATCAAAGCATAAGAACCCTTTAATGGGTCGGTGCTCTTTGTTGTAGTAGAGGTTGACAATTTATGTTTAAGAGTTGTTTGGAGGGTTTGTCATGTCACCTTTTTAGTTGGTGGTATGGCCACATGTGGAGATGGCACGTTCTTATTGAGAGGTGTTGGATGTGGGAGAAATCTTGCTAAAGTAGACGAATGTGGACCCAAGATGGATGGTAATGGTGAAGGTGTGGGAGGAGTTCTCCGATGGGGTTTAGTAGCTTTCTTTGGTTTAGTGTGAGGACTACTATTGTGTGGGGTGAGGTTTAAGTCTACCATCACTTGTGGGTGAGTGAGGTTGGATGTAGGATGCACACTGAGGGATTTAACCTATTTTGGCATGGGAGATGACTGCAAGGGTTTGGATGAGGTTGCATGAGGTTTTATAGTTGGTCGTTTAAAATATTGAGGTGATTGTGAGAGAATTGTCACTGGATCTTCTTTGGCCGAAGTTAGTGAAGTGATAAGTTCTTCTCTCGGTGGAGAAAAAATTGGATAATGTGGCTCTTTAGTTGGATAGAGCGTAGGGATAATCATGGCTTCTTCATGTGGTTGACGAGCAAAAAAAGTATGATTCCCCATTGATGATAAGGATGAGGGCGAGGCCACTGGAGTTGGTGTCGTTAAGGCATCTTCCAATATGGGAGAGGTCAAGGTAGATTCTCCCACATGTGAGAGAGGTGTGGATGGAGGATTATCCTTCATTGGTGGAGGCAAAATAGGAGAGGAAGGCTCCTCTACCCATGGTGGACAAATAGGTTGACTAACCTCTTCAGACTGTGGGAGAGGTTGGTTAGAAATGATAGGAAAGACCGTGTTGACCGTGCGTATGCTATGCTCTTGGGGGTCATTGGTCATGGTCTGAATGTTATTTTGACTGGGGGGATGATTAGGGAAAGGTTGTCTAAAGATGTCCATGTTTTGGTTAGGCAGCGTATTCGGGTTATCCAAGACAAGATCCCCCTTGTCTAACATGTCCTGGATAATGTTTTTGAAGGTTTTGTAGTTGTTTATGTCATGGCCTTTGACATGGTGATAATGACAGAAGTCATTTTCCCTATACCATGTAGGGATGGATTTTGAGGGGTCAAATTGCGGTGGTTGAATTTGAGGGAGATTGAGGACCCCCTGCTTGATGAGATTTTCCAACACGAAAGCGTATAATTCTCCAACTGGAGTGTATTGATGCTGTATATACCATTGTTGGAATTGTTTGGTGATGCTTTGTGATGTAGAAGGTTGAGATTGATTGGTTATGGTTGATGAGGATGGAGATTTAAAGACCACAGCATTGGCCACTCCCTTGGGTTTAGAGTGGGAAGAAGAAGGTTTGGATGAAGAATGGTCATTAGATTTTGCATTGTTATTTTGCAATTTGACCTTGTCCTCTTCGATCATGCGAAGTTCAAGCTTTTGGGCCATCGTGAAAGCTTCATCAAATGTGCATAATGTTTGAACCTGTAAGGTAGAAGAGATGTGCTTGGCACATGCTCTAGAGAAGATCTCTATGAGCTCAGGTTGAGGTAAAGAAAAGGAGAGTTGGTTGATTAAGCCTCTCCAACGGGCAACAAAATTGGCTATGGATTCATTGTCAAACTATTTGATAGAGTATAGGTCTATGATTGAGACCTTTTTGGTGATATTGATCAAAAAGTGGTCAAGGAAAAGTTGGGCTAGCTGAGTGAATGAAAAGATAGAGTGACTAGCAAGGGAGCTATACCAATCGAGGGTAGGGCCAGAAAGTGACATGGGAAACATGCATAATAATAATGCATTATCATGCGCTATAAGATAACAAGCATGTTTAAATGCTTGTAGATGTTGTTGTGGGTCCTCTTTACCCTAAAAGCGAGTAAACTTAGGGAGTTCCCACTGACTTGGATATGGTCAGATTGGGACTGAAAGATGAATGGGTTCATTACAAATTTGTTCGTATGAGAGAACATTTATCGAACTAGAAATGGATGTCTCAAGATTAGACATCTTATCCATTAACATCTTGATTAGATCGGTTGACGGATTTGTAAGTGGGGCACCCCCTAGGTTGTAAGGTACCTGGAAGGTGTGAGGTGGGGCATATGACGTAGTTGGTTGCACTTGTGTGGGGGCAACATATTGATAACTAGTCATAAGGACTGATGTTGAAGTCAAAGGTGTTTGCACCATGAAGTTGGAAGGCACAAGTTGACTAGATACTGCCAAAGGTGGGTGAATGGTGGCATTGGCAAAAGGGTAGGTAGACACTCTTGCATTTATAGGTGCGAGAGTGTGTGGAGTCAAGACAATCAAGTTCTGGTATGATGTAGAACTTGGTTGAATTGTGTGTGGTTGAGGGGGTAATGAAACCCCGATGGAGGTCAGTCCAAAAATAGATGGGGAGGCCAAACTATGCATATTAGCCATGGTCGGGTTAATGGTTGAGGCAATAGCCTGAGTCATAAGAGGTTGGGTAGTGGATGGTGTTGATGTCATAAGAGGTTGGGTAGTGGATGGTGCTAGGTGATGAAATCCTAGTCGAACCTAGTCTCAGGTATGTTTTGATGTTTAGTTTGTGATAGTGGTCAGGTTGTGTAACATAAGTCACTAAGATTCATTCATAATGCATTTTAAGTTACTAGATGTGAGAGCTAAGTATGCATTTAGGTAGAAATGAAATGTAATAGATTTTAAGCCCAAATTGAAATGTGTGTTTGGATGAAAACAAGTTGAGAAAGGGTTAAGAGTATGAACTTCACTACTCTAGATGCAGGAAAGAAAGAAAAAGAAGGATTCTTTTTAACTTTGCTAATAGTGTCTTTTGGAAGAGATAGAGGAAAAGGATGCAAGAAGAGAAAATTCCCTAATGCACCTATATGAAAAGTTTGTTTTTAGAAGAAAAAGTATGAACCCAAGGAAAACTCCTAGGGTCCCACCGGGTGTGCTAGAATGTTTCTATAAGTTTTCTCTTTTTCTACATTCAAAGGAAGTAAGAAACTAAGATAAAGGGTCAAGGGTTTGTACATACCCAGATGAAGTTTGTGCACTGTTATCCAGACATTGTAGGGACTCCTCTTTGGCTGTGGAGGATGAAACCTATAGAGAGAAATACTTAAACAAAGAGATTATTAGATGGATGTAAGGTGGACTGCCAAGCAAAAGCTCGATCCCAAAAGTGCAGAGACTTCCTTGTGGGATGACAGTCCACTAGTTGATAAAAAGAGAATGTTGCTAGAAAGAGAAATAAGGAAAGACTAAACAAAATAAATAAAGGTGATGCATACCTGTATTTTTCTGTCTACCTCTCATAGTCACCGACACTGGTTAGTCTATCATCATCAATTGGTAAATGTTGCCAACGTTGGTTAGTCTACCAACATCAGTAGGGGTAATGGGCCTGGAGGCCAGCATTGATCGGGGCAATGGGGTTTTAGATGAGTTTCAAGGCTGACTATGGTCAATAGAATGGTTTGTGGTGTCTGTGGGAGTCTGTGTAGGGCTGCAGGACAATAGACAGGGTCTTAGGAGGGACAAGGGGTAGAGGATAGGTTGTCAAAAGGGGGTAGGGATATAGGGAAGGCCTCTCAGCCTTTTTGGGAAGAAAGTTAGGTCTGGTTTGGTCTAGTTGATAGCTGGGTCTGGTTGGTAATGTGGCTTAGAATCAATAAATAGAAAATTGATTACAGATACATTCTAAGCTACTGAAATGACATAAAAGAAGAATACTTAGCTCCCTAGCAGAGAACCAGAAGTGTAGAAGCCCTGTTGTTGATGCAGAAGACTCCCTATAAAGAGGTAGAGTGACTGATGCAGAGTCCCTATGGCCTGTGATGCTTGATGTGTGTCTGAGAGAGAGAGAGAGAGAAGTTGGATTCAAAGGAAGAGAGTTAGCATTCGGGTTTGTGATTTTGCGTCCCTCAGTGGCAAGAGAATTTGCCTTCGAGTTGTCTTGAACAACCGACATCGGTGATCCTGCCAGCGTCGGTCGATTGGTAACTGACGTCGACAGCTAGAAGAATGGAAAAAAGGCTAAAATTAGCCTTTTACCCATTCCTCCATCTGTTGAGTTTAGTGGTCCTGGTAAAACGGTCGAAGGCGGGTTTAATAGGTGTGAGAGGGTTGAAATAGGTCATAAATTTGTCATAGGGTGATGGGAGGCATCCAATGAGAGGCATCCAAGGTGGGGTGAGGTGTCATGGGTGATGTGTCAAGGGTGTTATTAATTTAAAATAGTTAATTTATTTTAAATTAATAATTGTGTGGGTTAGGAATGTGTAGAAGTAGACCAAGGGGACCAAGGGGGGAGATGACCAAGGGTTAGACACGATTTTGGTGTCTACAGAATGTTGTGTGGATGTTTTTCAAATGTTTTTCAAACTAAGCCTAAGGGGCCAATAAATTCACTTCACATTTCAAATTTGGTGTTATAAAACTCAAATTTCACTTAAATTTCAAATTTATTAAATTTGTTTTATGTAATTCATCTATCACTTGATTATTATATTGTTTGAGCAAAAGAATTTCATGTATATGCTCTCCCCCATCTCTTATAAGGAACTTGAGTGATCAAAATCACCTTTTTATTGCAATTGTGCCTTTGTCCAAGGAACAAAAAAGAAGTTGTATAGGCTCTCCCCAGAACCCATATGGTTTGGGTGATCTAAAAACAACCCTAAAGATTTTTTACTTAGATTTTATTTCATGCAATTTGGCTTGTGAGGGGGATGTCATTAATTTCCACAGGTTATCTTAGGAAGCATTGACTTGGAGATTCATCTCCTGGTAGTGTTTCAATCATGTTCTATGATGGGGTATACAAATTAAGGTACATATATGGCTAGAGATAGGGGGTTGATCAGGAAACCTCTCATTTAGTAACAAAATATTGAATTAGGTTTGGTCAACTAGGGGATTACACAAAGCATTCCACATATGAAATCGTCATGTAAAATAATAGACTCTTGCATGATAAGTTGATCGATATGAACTCATTTGACATGTTGTATCTCTTGTGTTAACCACACTTGGGACCATCTAGATAGTTGTAAAATGTAAGTTTTAGAAAACCTCACTTGTTATGGAGTATTACTGATGTAATGTGCACCCAAAGGTCCATGTCACTATATTGTCACTTGGAATAAGGTGGGTGTAAACTACCCTACCAATTAATGCATTTTTATTTTGGATGAACACTTAATTCCTTCCAAGTGTACATATATTGATGGATTTCAACAATATAAAGCAAACCTTGTCAATTTAGGGCTTTGGATGATTACTTAGTTACAATTTATCTTTTGGTCTTACATTACTTGGTCTTTATTGGAGTCAAAACTTGCTTGTAAACACACATCATAACCAAACACATTATCCACTAATTTATTGAGTAAGGATGCGCTATGCTAGTTAAATCCAAATAAATCTTTGAATTATTCAAATTATAATCTTAAAACATTATGCTTGTCATATCTACATTGATTTAGTTATGCTACCCATTTGAGCCTAAACCACTTTCCCAAAAATATTTAAGTCCTTTGTTGATAGTTCAAATTAAAAATTTCACCTTTCTAAGTTCTTAAAGTTAACATGTTAATTGGGTTCATCATTTTCACTTTATTTGAGGGAACTTGGGTTCAATTTTCCAATTGGATTGAAGGGAATTTATAGACTCATCATCCATTATCATCATTTTGAACTTGGGTCATCAAGTGTATCACTCACACTCCAAGTTTGAGAACACATTTTATACTACTATTCCTATTACCATGTGGCAGTGTTGTGCTACCCATTTGGTTCTAGTTTTATAATTAGGAATTATTTCATGTTACCACATCTTGAATTTCTTTATTTGAATTTTATACTTCCTAATTTGAAGGGTTTTCTTTTATTTTCTTAGTGGCAACTTATCAAAGCTGATCTAGATTTTATAGAATTGATGTATCTCTAAATCTAGGCTCTGGTGTACTAGTTTAAACTTTAGATTATTGAGTTATCATACCCTCTTCCAATTCATATGATTTTAAATTTTCCCAAGGTTGAGTAAATTTGTGAACATAATTATTCTAATTATGTGTGGTGATACACAACCCTTCCTATTATAGTCTATTTGGTACCTAGTCACCTTGTTTAGAAAAAATTAAAAAGACATACCTTGTTTAGAAGTTTGTAAAACATTATCCAAATCTTGTCAAATGTATAGAGAAAACTTTTGTAGACATGACTAAAAGGTATATTAATAATGGGGTGTCTTGTGGCCCTAGTTTCAAGGTATAGCATTGTTGTGGCAAACATGAGTACTTCATCTTGTTTTAAGATGTCACTTTCTTTGAGCCTATTTGTTGAAAACTAATCCAGTCCATGCCAATTTTTGTGCATCATCCTCATCCTTCCCCTTTTATTTGCATGTCACACTTGAAGGTTACTATTTTTGGATATCCTCCTTCAAATTGTGTACCATACTTAAAGGTTATCATTCTAGGTTATCCCCCTTCAACCTGTGTGAGCAATTATGCTCCACAACACATGAAGGTTACCATTTTAGGCTATTCTCCTTTATATTATGTGACCCATCAAGATCTATATCATGTGAAGGTTAACATTTTGGGACCTACTCCTTTGGTTTGTATGAGTAACCAAACTATAAAACATCTAGTTATTACCATTTTATGCCCATCACCTATATTTATTAAGCTTATTATTGAATAACATCCATTTGATGAACCTTATTTTTTTTATCCCTTCTTCAATAGTCTTTTTTTTGGAGATCCCATTATTGAACCATAAACCATTGTTCAAACTAAGACAATTATTCTCCACTTAAAAAATTCCATGTTGATCTATAAACCTTAAAAACAACCATTACCTCTTCAAACACCATCTTATGAAGACCAAAATGTGTTCAAGGTTGATATTTTGTAAATAATTGTAAGCTAAGATCATAATGTTATTATTGAAACATCCATTTGTGATGAGTTAACATGTGATGAATCACCTATTCATGTTTTACCTATTTTTAAAGAGCCTCATCTCCTTGATAAGATAATATCTACAGAGTTGTCTCTTAATATTTTTCCACTTATTGAGGAGTTTCCTTTTGATAGATAAGATTCTGTCAAGTCATCCCTCAAGTGGTTCCCTCTCTTTGATGGGCTTCACTTAGATGAGGTAGTCTATGTTGAACCCTTCTTGGATGAAATAATTTTTATAAAACCCATTATGCAATCACAAGCCATTACTTTTTCAATACCAAGCATTCAATAGAATATCATTATAAAATCCTTCACATTAGATGAGGAAACAACATTAGATTTAGGTTCCTTTTCTAAACTTACATTAGATTTAGCATCACAAGCATAACTATCAATCTCAACATCATATTTAGAGTCCCTTAACTCAGACTCAACTTTATAAATATATTATAGTTGTGGTTGTTACAACATTGGTTATAATTACCTTACAAATAAATTTGAATATATTTGTGATCCTTCTATGATTTTTGAGGATGATTACTTCAACATCAATACAAATTCTCCTAGTATCTTCTATGAGTATTATGTTGCCTTTCATCATTCTATTAGCCTCATCCAACATAAACATTATATTGACATTCCACTTCCTAAAAGCATTGATCGGGACCAATAGAATCACACTTTTTTGAGCTGCATCGATGGTGACATATCATTTATAGAATATTAGGAGGACCAATACTACATTCATTCAAAATAAAAATCTCATAGTGAAACATTTTCGGAGGTGATAGGGAATGATAAAAGTTCAAAATCAACATTTTTTACTAAAACATTTTTTAAGGTGCTAGAATATAATCAAATTCAAATGTTAATATCTCTTCATGAAACCTTCTCAGAGGTATTAGGAGATAATCAAGACAAATTCATTGATGAAAACCTCATATAGGTACCAACAACTGAGCATAAAAGTAATTCATTATTTAATGAAGGCATTATCAAAAATAAAATCAATATAGCTTCCAATATACAACATAATCAGATGGTATCTACTCTTAAGATCAGATAATAGAAAAATATAGTGGACCTATCAAGAGCAAGTCTTCAACCCTACCACAACCAAAATTATTTCAAATCCAAAATCAACATTACATATGACTAAAATCCCTAATATTCCTTTGTTTCCCATTAATTATACACTCCATTATCATCCACATATTCATTAACCACTTATATTATTTACCCTATGCCTAACATTATTTACCATCACTGGCAAAACTTTCCTTTGTAGAGGCTATAAGGATATCTTGTCTAGACATTTGAAGGAAACAAAATCAATGACCAATGAATATTACAAACACATTATTGAGATCCAGATCTATAGTAAGTTTTAAATAGAATATATATTCAAATGATTTGTTGGGTAGCAATTTTATGATTGACCATTTTTGTTATCTCACATTTTGACTAGGATGTGCATCTCCATGTCATCAAGAGAAATAGAACCATTTTTTATTTTTCCATTTTCCAATTTTCCACTACCTTGCCTTGTCTCTTGGGGGAAACCCTATAGACCATTTTATTTTAGTCATATTATACCATTGAATCCTATTTACCATGTGTTGAGGCCAACATACCCCCAATTTTAAAAATTGGGACCCTTGAGAAATCTTGAAGATTAAACATGAAAACATGGTGTGTTAAGATAATTTGTAGAATTTGAATATCATCTAATTTATCAAAAGAAATCTTAATTAGTTATTTTTCACTATAATTTTATCTAACATTGTTAATAAATGGTCTTCATGAATTTTAGTTTCAAGTTCCATGGTATATTTTCCTAGGAAGTTCATGTTCCAAAACCCTAGCAAAACCCTTAGTTCAAATTTGACTATTGGTAGGAACTAAATTGGCAAGAACCTTTTAAAAATCCATTTTAGACCTAAGTATAAAATTCATGTTTTAAGCTTAGTCATGTTTTTTAACATGACTAAAACTCACTCTAAAAATTTTGGTCCCATTTATTGTTTTCCCCTTTTAAGTTCCTTGTGTACCTAACTAATATTCAATTTGTAGGGTCCTTTTAATATTTCCTAGCTTGTTTCCTTTGATTCATAACTTAGCCTAAAGTTTTAATCTTAAATTCCTAATGTATTTATTAATACAAATGGGACCTTATTCTTAACACCTTATCCTAAGTCTTCCATATCATTGTGGGTCCTAACTTAACTTCCTTACATCTTGTAGGATCTAATGACCCTTGCTTCATTATGGTATTTGATCCAATAGAGCGATAAAGACCTGAGATTAGACTTAAATATCATGCATCTTAGAAGATATAACAACATGCACTTCATCATGGGAAAAGGATCCAAGGGCATGAATGTTCTGACAAAGATTTTCCCTTTGCCTTCATCAAACAGTTCTCACTTCATCACAAATACTTGATCATATGGAGTAAGGCACAAATGAAAATTAAAAAGGATTATGGAAGGACAACATGATCAACACACATCACCCTTACATTTGAGGATTAAATGCAAAGGGGCTTTCTTGATAGAAATAACCAATCATGAGCAAGCTCCCAGATCATAATCTTATAGCTCTTACTTCATCACCGATCTTTATCCGATGGAGTGAATTAAGTTTGAGATCCTAGGAAGCCCCATGAAGGTGCCATGTGGCACTCTCATATTGGGTCATATAAATTTGATGCTTGTGTGACTATCATTTGATGTCTATGAGGACATATTTGACTTCCACGTGACCATCAAATTTAAGCCCATTCAATTAAAATCTTCACTAGCTTAAAATTGACATGCTTGTGACCATCATTATATCTCCACAAGGATGTTTTTGATGTCCATGATATTGTCAAATTTAAGCTAATGAATTATTATGCTTAGGATCCAAAAAAACTCTAAAATATTGCTAGAAAGATTATGAATTGCTTTGCAGACTAATGAAAACCCTTGGAAGATGATCAAGCATTGGAAATATTCAATCTACAAATATGGAAATGGTCTTATGGTCTAATTATATGAAAAATAAACTTAGTCCAAGTCTTTACTTTAAGGTCCCCAATTTATTTGCTTTAGATATCATGAACCTTAAACTATAGACTTATACTAAGTACTATTTTAAAAGAGTCTTTATTACGTAGAACTTAGACCAAATGTTTCTAACTAAGGATTTTAATGTGTTTATTAATTTAATAAATCTCTATTTGATGTTAGACCATTATATAATTTTGACCCCCCTTGAGCATATTTTATAGGCTTGGCATAAATATTTTAGCCCAAAGTATACATTATGTTTATTAAACACAGTGTAAACTTTGGCCTAAAAACATTTATCCATGGTCCCCTTTTTATGAATTTGGAAAACATATGCATAAATTCCTTAGCCTAAATTTTATTTTGTGTTTAATAAACATGAAATAAACCTTAGCCTGAGGAATTTAAGCCTAAGTCTGACCTCAATAATATACTAACTTAAAGCTTGGGAATCTTTGCAGATAAAAACTCATGTTTCATCATGGGAGGATGATCCAATGACATGAAAACCTTGTGGAATTTTCAATGGAGTCACGAGATCTCATAATCTAGATGCATGGTGAAATCCCATTTGAATCAAAACCAACAGATAATCCAACAATTCATGATTCATGATCCAATGATGTAAAAGTTCCAATGACTTTTCAAAGGCTTGTAAGTTTCCCACATGTTCAATGCTTGTTTAAAAAATAATTGATGTAGGATATGGAGCATATAAAGGCATGAAAAAATGCCAAATGGTACAACTAAAGGGTTTGGTACATAAGGGAGCCAATGAAAAATAAAGACCTAAATCATGATAAATAGTTCATGGTCACTTACAGGATCCTCATCCAATGGTGAAAAATAAAATAATGCATTTTAAATGCCAATGACTAGTTCTCAAAAGGCATTTATGAAAAATGTCATGAAAGGTGCAGATCATTACTACATAAGCACCACACAAGTAGAAAAGGACAAAGTAAGAGATCTCGTGGGCTCAAAAATATTAAAGTATAATGTCAAAGGTCCAAATCAAATCTCCTAAGAATGTATAAGTTAGAGTCTAGATGCATCTTACCATTAAATATCTAAAACCCTAAACCCTGCATAAAAGTGACACAATAAAAATCAATTGGTTAAAATTCAATCCAAAGAAAGATTGACTATATTTTTTAGCATAAAAGAGTTACCAAAAAGACTAATTTTAAATCTAGGGTAAATAGATTAGAAAGTTGAAGTCATGGGAGCCCAAAAATAGTAGCTGAAAGAGGAGACAAATCTTTATCTATCAACAAACAATGAAGAAGGGTCTTCAAAGACACTAGATTAGATGTTATGGCCCTAAAATCCCTATTAGGAATATAGACTATAGAGAAATAATAATTAAATAAAGATAGAATAAAAATTTAGAAAACACAATAGAATAGAGACAGATTTAACGTGGTTCAGCCAATATGGGCTGCGTCCACACAAAAATTGCCAGTCCTTATTATTTAGTCCAACAATGAAGGGAAAAACTTGAAATACATCTAATACAATATCCTTTTCACTCTCTCACACTATTATAATTGATTATAATGCACTTATACCAAAGGAGGGTTACAAATTAGGTCAAAAAATACACTAACTTAATTTCTACCATTAGATCTAAAATGTAATAGTAAATGGTCCAAATTAACTATGAAATTACAATATTTTATAATGCATTTTTCAAAAAAAATTACTTCAGGGGTGCTGCCCCCAAACCATTGCTATGAAGGATCCAAAATAGGTTACCCCCCTAAACCCCTATAGTGACCATAGTGGGGGTGGCTTTCCCCCCCCACACCCCCTATCAAGAACTGGTCATTAAAATAAGATCAAGATCTACCATCTAACACTCCCTAGGCATCAAGAATTGGTCTATACTCTTCTTCACCATGGAGGAAATAAAACCCATCACCAAGGAGGAGTAGAGAATTTCCACGATGATCAAGAAGCATTATGACCTGGTCATTATTCAAATGACCAACATTCATCATGATTCTACCAAGCCTAAGGTACTTCATTTCATAGATGTTCTCACTCCAATTTTTATAGATTGTAGGTTTGATAATGATTAGATCATTTGAGAAGGGAATTCTAAGAGGGTAGCTTACATTTTAATGAACCCAAAAACTATCAAGAATAATAAAATTACCAATAGGCCAAGATCTTGAAACAATACTCAGAATTGATTTATATTGATTGCTTGAAATAATTACAAACCCAAACCATGCTTAAATAAGCCTAAACTTGGAAATTAGAGTCTATATAATTTTTTTGAAAAAACTAATACCTAAAAAAAATTCTATTTTTAGTAATCACTATTTATAGTAAGTTTTATATGCAAGTGTGTGTGGATCTAAAAATTTCTTAAAATAACCTAAATACTAAAATTAGCCTATGGAATGAAATTCAACTAAATTTGACTTCTGGTTCTAAAAATAGAAAAATTCTAAAAATAGAAAATTCTTGAAAAAATCATTAAATGTTAATTTCAGACCCTCAGATGATCACAATTATTTTTTCATGTGGAATATCTCAAATGGATTTATACATCAAAAGTTATGGCCTTTAAAACATTGGCTGATTTTTTCTACATCATTCTCCTCTGGTTGAAAATAACTCAGGTCCTACGATTTGGATTGATTATAATACTACCATTTGCCTTTATCAATATTCTTCAACTCCCATTCTATAGTCCAAGTGTTGTCTTCTTGCTACAATCCTTCCCACTGCACCAAATACTTGTTATAATTCCCTTGCCGTGTGCTCACAGTCTTCATATCTAAAACCTGCACTATTTTTTATTTATTCTTCTTTAGAACTTGTTGATTCCAATTTAATTCTTCATCTTCATCACCTTCTCCATGGAATTCATATAAATCTGAAACATTAAATTCTAAAGATATATCAAAATTATGTGGTTAACTTACCTCATAGGCATTATCATTGATTTTCTTCATAATTTTGCAGGGTCTAATTTTCTTGTACTTCAACTTATTATATGTGCCTTTTGTAAATCTCTCTTTCCTTATGTAAACCATTACCAACTCTCCTTCTTCAAATACCTTGAATATTCTTTTGACATCTACTATTGCTTTATATTTCTCATTAATTTCCTATAACTTACTGCTTACTCCTTATAACGACTGCATATTCTCTGGAAATGCTTCTACATAATCACTAATTCAATATTCAATTAGTAATTGTACCAAATATAAAATACCCATAGGATTTCTCCCATAAATAATATGAAAAGAGGACTTTCCTATTGATCTATTTACTAAATTTCTATATGCAAACTTAGCTTGTATTAAAGCCAAGTCCCATTACTTTGGCTTCTCCCCACTATGCATCTCAATAAATTTCCCAATCTCCTATTCACAACTTCTGTCTGTCCATCTATTTTTGGGTGATATGTACTACTAAGTTGTAATTTAGTACCCATCTTATTCCATAAAGTCCTTCAAAAAATGACTTAGAAATTTTGTGTCGCTATATGAATTAATAGTTTTTGAAACACCATGCAATCTCACAATATCTATAAAAAATAATTCTACAACTCTAGTGGCATTATTTGTTTTTTTACATGTAATGAAATGAACTATTTTATAAAATATTTCTATAAAACAAAAATTGAATTGTTACCTCTTTGTGTGTTTGGCAATCCCAACACAAAATCCATACTCAAATCTATCCATGACCCTCTCAGAACTAGTAATGGCATGTAAAGTCAAATATTTTTTACATGTCCTTTAGATACATGATATATTCTACACCTTGAAACATACCTTGTCACATCTTTGTTCATCTTTGGCCAAAAATACTTTTCCTCCACCAAATCTATTGTCTTCATCTTACCAAAATGTCCAACCAAATTGATACTATGTAATTATCTTATTATATTGTCTTATAGAGACCTAACTATAATGTATAATTATTTCCCTTTAAAGAGATAACCTTATTATATAAGATACTCATCATGAATAACATCTATTCCACATATTAATGGATTCTTACACTTTTTAACTACCTTGCTAAAATATGGATCAGTATCATATAATTCTTTAATAGCTTCAAATCTAACTACTTCACTCACCATAAAAGTTAATAAAACTACCCTCCTTCTCAATGCATCAGCTAATTTATTCTATTTTCTTGATTTATGTTTCAACACAAAAGTATACCCTTATAATAAATAAACCTACTTTACATGTCTGCTATTCAACTTATTTTGTGTATTTGCATACTTCAAAGCCTCATGATATGTAAATAGAATAAACTCCTTAGGCACTAGGTAATGCCTCCAATGTCTTAATTATTGTACAATTACATAAATTTCAACATCATAAGTATAATAATTTATACTTAACTCATTCAATTTCTCACTGAAACATGTTATTGGCTTTCCCTCTTAACTCAACATAGCACCAATTCCCACAAACGAAGCATCACAATCAACTTCAAACACTTTGTTAAAATTTGGTAATGTTAAAATTGGTATTTCTATAATCTTCTTCAAAATTTCAAAACTTTCTATGGCTGATCTAGTCCATGCAAATTCCTTCCCTCTCATGCAATCTATTATTGGTGCCATAATACTACTAATTTTTTATATAAATTTTCTATAAAAAGTTACTAAACCACGAAACTTTTTACGTCTGTAATGTTTCTTAGAATAGGCCACTCAACAATTGCCTTTATCTTTTCTTCATCTATTTTCACACCATCTATTGAAACTATGAATCCTAAAAATACCAAACTATTTTGCATAAACCTGCACTTCTTCAACTTTGTATACAACTTCTCCTTTCTTAACAAATGCATTACCATTCTCAAGTTTTGTAAGTGTTGTTATTTAGTCTTACTGAATATCAAAATAAAAAACCAAAAAGTTACTAATATATTATCATAACACTATATTCATCACCCTTATAAATGTGTTAGGTGCATTAGATAAATTGAATGGCATCACCATCTACTCATATAAGCCATTGCTAGTCTTGAATGAAGTTTTCCACTCATCTCCTTCATGAATTCGAATATGATAATAACCACTCCTTAGATCAATCTTGGTAAAATATTTTTATCCTGCAAGAACATCCATCATATCATCTGAATGAGGTATAGGAAATATATACTTTATTGTAATTTCATTAATTTCCATCCTTCATCTTTATTTGGAGTTAGTAATGTTGATGTTGCACATGGACTCATACTCTCCCTTATCACTTTCTTCCTTAGAAATTTAGTAACCTATTTATTTTAATTATGCATGTTCTATTGGACTTATCCTATAAGTTTTTTGATTGGGTAGAGTTGATCCTAAAATAAAATCATTGTGATGCTAAATATCTCTCTTCATTGGTAAACCATCTGGTAACTCATTAGGCATAAAATCTATATATTCTTTCAACGCTCTTTCTACTTCTATTGGTATTGACACCATTTTTACTTCTTCATTCTTTGCTACCGATGTAAAATAATAACCTGATACCTTCATATCTTGGATATTTTTTTTAGTAGAGAGAATGCTTTCTATCTTCTCTTCCTCTTTAAGAGGTAAAAAAACTACCTTTTTACCACTTTTCCATAAAGTTTATGTTTTTTTTTCTCCATCATGAACTAATTTTCTATCAAATTACCATAGTCTCCCTAATAACAAATGACATGCATCCATTAGAATAACATCACACCACATTTCATCATTATAGGTTTTTCTTATAGAAAACTTGATTAAGCACCTTTTATCTATTGTAACCTCATTCCCTTTCTTAAACCATGAAATCCGATAAGGCTTAGGATAATTTTCACATTGTAAATTTAGTTTCTCAATCATTTCTTTAGAAACCATATTTTCATAACTATCACCATCTATAATTACTTTGCATACCTTTTCACCTGAAGTACATCTTGTTTAAAAAATATTTAATCATATCCATGTATCACCACTTTCTTTATTATACACTTGTTACTTCCTTGGAGCGATCATGGTTCTTCTCATAATGAGATTCTCTCCAAAATCTATTGGTACAACTTCAGTATCCTACTCTTCTATTTCAGCCTGAACTAGATTTACTCTTGGGTGACCTTTTTGCCTCCTTTCTTGATCTTGATATTTGGGACACTCAAATACTATGTGACCTTATTCTACACATATATAATAGACATAAGATCTACATTGATTCATAAAACATCATCTAGCACCATTTTAACCTCATTCTCTTCCTCTTTGTTGGTATTGAAACCCTTGCCTATTTTCATTTTGCCTTTATGCACCATGTGATGATTCACCTTTATTGGCATTAAAGCCACCGCTAGTGGTATTAAACCCACCTTTTCCCCTTATTGGAGGGTATCCACCTCTTCTTGGACCAGTAGATGTCCTTTTTAAATTGTATCTATTTTGTTTTTCTTCTACCTTTAAAGCTAATTGATAAGCCTCCTCCATGTTAAGTATACTATGCATGCTTAATTCATCTTGAATAAAAAATTTCAAACCACTTACATACCTTACATACATATTATTTTTTATTTTATCATGCTCCACTCATATGGAAATATTGTAAAATTCATATGTATACTGTTGTATACTATGATCTTTTGGCCTTAAATTTTGAAATCTTCTTTATAGGGTTTGTGCATAATCTACAGGAAGAAATTTTTCCCTCAGCTTCTTCTCCATCTTTTTCCATGAATTAATCTTCTCTTTACCTTTTATTTTTATCTTTTTTTGTAGATGATCCCACCAAATCATTGCATGACCTTTCAATTTTGTGCATGCAAAATTTACCTTCTTGTCTTCTCTCATAGTCTTCCACTCAAATAACTTCTCCATGATATTCATCCAATCTATCAAGTCCTCTAGTTTTAAAATACCTCCATAGTCTGAAATATCAACCTTGATTCCTTTATTTATTCCTTATAAATCTCAAACCATCATCTCTTCCATCGATGGTGGCTATTCTTTCTATTCTTCTTCTTGTTGAACTTCTTCATCATGGTCTGTGTCTTCCTCATCACCACCTTGTCTTCTTTGTTAATTAGTGATAAACTATGTTAATTATTGAAATTGCCTCTATATATCTTATATAATATAGTTAATTTTCATAATACCTCATCATCCTCTTTCCATTCTTTATTCCTCCAAGATTAGAACTTGCTCTGATACTAGATAATGAACTCAAAAACTATCAAGAATAAGAAAATTACCAATATGCCAAGATCTTGAAATAATACTCAAAATTGATTCATATTGATTTATTGAAATAATTAAAAACCCAAACCAATATTAAATAAGCATAAACTTATAAATTAGATTCTACATGCAAAATTTAAAAAAATGTCTATTTTAGTAGCCACTATTTATAGTAAGTTTTGCATGCAAGCACGTGTAGGTCTAAAAATTTTCTCAAATAACCTAAACACTAAAATTAGCCTATGGGATGAAATTAAACTAAATTTTAATTTTAGTTATAAAAATATATAATTTTTAAAAATAAAAAAATCCTAAAAAAGTCATTAAATGTTAATTCTGGACACTAAGATGATCAAGGTCATTTTAGCACATGGAAGAGCTCAAACAGAGTTATGAGTCAAAAGTTATGGACTTTAGAGGTTGGCCTATTTATTTTGCATAAAATTTCCCCTATGGACTTCAAAATATACTATAATCTCACAATTCCCCATGTAGACTTATCCAAGATCAAGGAGTAGACCTCCAAACATGACTTGGACACCATCCTTAGACCCTGGTTGCACTAAGGAACCCATGTCTTTAGAGACTTTGAGGGTAAGATCCCAATAGTCCAATTTATGGAGGGCATCAAGGTAATAATGACCCTATTAAATATAGCATTAGTATCCCCCTCAACCACTAATGTAAACAAGAATTGGGTCCCCTATGTGTATTTCATGGTTAAATAGAAGCTTACCCCTCTAATTAGATATTTGATCAATGTCTTCTTAACCAAGTAGTTCACTATTATAAAAAGGAAAAAAACTAAGTAATTATATATGATGTCATATTTACTAGACTCCCTTCTTGCCTCCATTAGCTTTTCAGGCATTAAAAATTGGTCTCTTAAAGGGAGAACCACCATTTCCCACCAATACTCTAAATTACACATATTTAAGTACCATATGTAATTTATCTATGATGGTGTCTACCCAAACATAGTAGAGGATATTATAGGTTGTTCCCATTCCTATATTCCATCCACTGATCAAGAAATATATAGAGATGATGAGTGACATATGGTTATATCCTTACTACACAATTATCAGGGTTAAGGGGATCATGTCCTTACCCTATAGATTATTTGTGTATGTATCAAGCAAACTAGATGAGTAAGAAATTGCTTCCCAACTCATTAATGGATTTTATGGAATTTTTAAGGAGAAGAGGAAGGGTATTCTCCATCCCTCCCCTCTAATTATTGGAAGAACCATGCTGTAAGATTGGAAGCAAGTTGAAACCATGTCTAAGCATAGGGACTCATTCAAGATCTCAAGAACACATTAAGTAATCATTTGAAGGAAAATAATATACCCAATCCTAAGTATATACATCAGCTTGGTGTTCATGACACTATCTACATTAAGGTAAATAACTATGAATAAGTGTTGGCCAGGATCAAAGGGCACAACTTCAAGCTTGAGCACAGGTTGACAAAAGATTATAAGCCAGTAGGAGAGGCATGGTAGATGCATCCTCTCCAATATAACTTATTTCCTGGAATATCTAGGACATATAAATATAAACCTCAAGTGGAATAGCCATAAACCTAAGGGCAAATTATGCAAAGGCAAGATGAACAGAGCCATGGTAAGGAGAAGCTAGAAGAGAGACTTGGAAAGGGACCCTCATCCTTAGCCTTGCCAAAAAATCCACCTTCCCCATTTGAACATATAGATATGATTGCCTTATAACCATATGAGACACTTGATCATTCCCTTAATGAACTTGTAGAGTCATATGGCATAGATGAAAAAGGGGAAAATTTTGAAGAAACTCAAGTCCAAGTAGGTGAACCTAGTGAAGAGAAAGGAAAAGAGATTGTTCTAGATGTGGTCCCATTGGATCCTAGGGATAAGAGGAAGGTATAAGTAACATTAGTCCCTATTAGGCCTAAAATACCATGGTTAACTCTCACACATCCTAGCTATATCAATCTATTTAGTGATGAATTCCCCATTCGTGGGCCAATCATTCCTAACTAGTTTATTTATGATAAATTTCTAAAGATCCCTTCTCTCTCCCACTCATGGGCCATAACAAAATCTACAAACATTTAATTACATGATGAAATTAAGCCATGAATTAGGGATATAATTAAGTAATAAGAAGAAAGAATAATTGTGGTCACTCCAAGACTAGAGAGCAAGAAAATGGATGCTTTAAGATCGTCAAGCAACATAGATGTAGAGGTCTTAGATCCTATAAATTTAATAAGATCATCCACCACCATGAATTTTAATCCATAAAAAAATTGATTGGAAAGGGTCACCTCTAATAAATCCATGGTGGTAGCTAAAGAATCAACCTTTAAAAAGGTTGAACCCTTTATATGTCTAACCTTAGTAGGAGGGAAATAACTTGGTGAAGCTCCTATTTATGAGGAGGATATTGAGAGCTTCATTGATTCTCAATCAACTCAAGCTAAGGTTGGGAGGCAAGGTATGAAATAAAGAATCCATAATTTGGAAAGAGAAAAGGAAAACTTAGAAACACATGCCATTTTATCAATGCTTGACACCATGATGGATATGTTTGAGGAATCATTCTTTGATATGTTTAATTCTTTGAGTTTAATAAAAATAATGCAGGATGCTCTAAGCCAACAAGGTGAAGTAGTTAGAGGGTTAATAACATAATGGAAAAAATTAGAGTCCCAAGTAAGGGATTTCATTGACATTTTGATTAGGAACAAGATTCCTAAGTTTAAAGCTATTAGCTTATCTCATTTAAACACCATATTGGGAATAATAGTAGACAAGGTCCAAGGTCTAAGTGGTTGGACAAGGAATTTGAATAGGCTTTTAATAGATGATAAAGGATTGATCATTAGAATTGAGCATCTCCTAGGAACTATGTTGGTGAATCCTACCAAGACCACCACCCTTGAAATCATCAATGAAGCTAAATACAAACACAATGTCACATTGGTAATGAAATCAGTTAGGAATAAGAGCCAAGACAAATCTAGTAGGGACAAAAAAAATCTTGGACATGATCTTCACAGTCAAGGAGAAAATTGTAGAGGTAAGAAGCATAAAGGAAATATGGCCATAAATGATAGAGACTTATATTAATTGGCTGATCAAGAAGAAGTATGCCTCATGAAGATAGTTATGGACTTGGATCTCATCAAAGACCAATATATAAAATCAATGGAGCTTTTGCAGAATTAACAAGGGGACCCTTCATCAATGAAACCACTAAGTAGATAATATTCCTTTTGTAAAAGCATTGTAATATTTATAATAAGAATATTTTTATGTAAGGTATATGTTAGTCTATTAGTATATTTCCCCTAGGCCAGTCTAATTGTGAAAGACAGGTGTATTTTATAACTTTATAAGGAAGGACAGTTGTCCTTATCTTTTATACACCTATATATTATAATTAACTGGTATACTTCCTAATTTTTCTATAAAAGGCATGTATCACCATCTTGAAAGGAGAGATAATTTTGAATAAATTTTGTAAACTTAGAGTAATTAATCTAATCAAGGAGTTCTATAAATATTTTCCATGTTTGATATGTCAATTACTAACATAGCTTTTCTCTCAATTTCTAGTTTTATGTCTTAAATTTGAATAGCTTCTTTGAATTCTAGGTTACATTTTCTAATCATAAGGGTTTTAATTTATGCATATGATAGATTAGTCGAAAGATCTTGGATTTACTCCACTTTATTTTGCTTTGTATTTATATGTGAAAATATTATTGGATTATAGTAGTAAATCTTTAAAAATAAACCTAGTTCTTACTTGTGATTCTTTACACTATCCTTCAAAGTTTACCTAGTGTATAGTGAAATTTGAGATTAGGCTATTTTGCATTATATATTAGTTTGAATGCATAATCAATTGTAATTGATGCTTTGTCATAATATTTGAGACTAAGATAGGCAATCGCTCACTTTATTTTCTACCTTACCTTCTCTTTTCTCCTTTTTTAATAGTAGATCACTTTAGTTTAGACTTCATTATAAATACACATCTAGATTAGTTTGTAGCTTAAGTATTGATCATAATTCACTGAGTTAACATAGATCCTTTACAATTCACAAGGAATGAACCATGATGGATCCCAACCATCACTTATTATAATTTTTTTGGAACACTCATACATATATCTAACTTGTCTCTTAGGGGCAACCCTATAGACCAATTTATTTTAGGCATATTATACCATTCTATTTGAACTACATTGACTTGAGGTCCTTTGGGACTATGTAGTTATCAATCAATTTATATTGAGGCCAACTCAGTGACCTTCACCACACTCTCATCATTTTATGAGAAATTGATTAAGTTTGAATGCTCTCACTTTTTTTTGAGAAACCTAAGACATGATCTCACTATTTTGTGAGAAAAATCCATCATCTCTTGGGGGAAACTTTGTTTCCACTATAGCCAATTATCTTCTGATCATTTTACTTATACCATTTTTATTATACCATTCCTTTACTATTGACTAAGGCTTATTTTTAGCCACCCTACTTACCCTTTTCTAATATTGGTTCCTTTGATTCTTCTCACAACTTTTGTGGGGGAATTTTGATCCAGTTTTAATATTTTTAGAATGTTGTGTTGAATGATAATCTATGGAAGTAACATAACATTTGATTTTTTAAGTTATCTTTCATTAATTATCTTATATGGTATCATTGATTATAACTACCTTTGGATAAATAAATTCTCATTTTGATACCCCTAATTATAACCATCTTTGGGAAAATTAGTCTCATTTTGATACCCTTGATTATAACCACCTTTGATAAAATTAAAATTATGATGTTTCCTAATTATAACTACCTATGGAAAAATTAGGTACACCACATTTTTATCATGCATTGCTACATCACCTGTTCATTATTATTATCATGTGCCTTGTCATTTGCCTTTATTTGCAAACTTGTTGTGACCTGGTTGATCTTTCATTTCCTTTTGTGTAGGTAGAATAAATATGAGTTAAGGTATTACTGGGATTATGTAGGTTGTTCTTGATTCACATTGAGGTTAGATCAGTCCCCATTTTTCATTATGCTCTTACCATCTTATTAGATTTTTAAGTTGGCGTGCTCTTGTCGTTTCATGAGATAGACCATTCTGTATCTCTTAATCCTCCATCGATTTGAGATAATTAAAAAATTCCAAAAAAATTCATAAAATTTTAAAATCCAAAAACATTTTATTTATTTGATTGTTGTTGGTGTTGTTTGGTCTTTTGTTTTACTATTTGGTCTTATTCTTTTTGTTTTCAATGTACATCTTGATGGTCCACATGGATCTTGATTATTTATATCTTCATATCATGTTATCAGTTGTTCTTGATTTATTTTTAAACATTATTATTCCTACTTAAGTCTTGATTTTTCATATCTTAATTTCCATCTAGGTTCATTTATGTTTTTATTTTATCTTTGTCTTTGCTTTTTTGTTTAAATGCAAATAGTTGTAACTCTAGATTTGGTCATTTTTTACCATTATCCTTAGTTATAGGTAATCAAATTTGAATTGGATCCACGTAATTTAAATGTCATGTCATCATAAGTTATTCATACTTATGATGCCTAATTAATTTTTCTATAGCAAGCACTTTGTGCTTTGGATTCAATTCTAAACGTCAACATAAATTATATGAACAACTCTCAAGATCACAATACATAATCTAGGATTAATAGGTTTATCATTCCAAATCTATGCTTAGACATGAATATATTGGCATACATCATGAGTCTAATCAAATGTTGTTTAGTTTTCATTAACCCCTATTTTATTCTCTCCCACTTTTGGGTGAACTATATTGGCTTGATGTCTATTTAGACTATGTAGGTAGCACTTAGATACTAGACATATCCTAGGTCAACTCAACAACCTTAATTTTTCTTTTCATCACTTTGTGCATTCTTGTATGCATGGTTCTTTGTGGCTTTTATAGCCATTACACCATCACATCTATGTTTGCACCTAATCATATTTAATCTATGTAATAGGTTATCTTCTTGAAATACTACTTATTAATTTACCATTATTAGGGAAAAATATTTGAAACTACTATAAGAATAAAATCAGCCCTACAGGGACAAACCATTCTTTATCAGTGATCAAATTCAGCCCTACTAGGGAAAAACTGCTTATCAAGGTCACATTTGCTTTAATAGAGCACATTATTATTTATTATATATTTAGAGAACACATTTTCCTTTTATTATAATTCTAATATCTCCACACTTTTTCCCACAATGGAAATATTTTAGTGTGCAACTTGTCTTAGGATTGATCAATTTCCAAAGTGCACAACTTACATCCTAGCTTTGGGTGTGTTCAAAGTGTGTCACTTTTATTTATGGATGGTATCCTTCCCATTCCCTCCATATTTGGGGCTCATTATATTCTAATTATATTTTGATCATTGATAGAATCAATACATGCAATCATTAGCTCATCTATATTTAATCTAATTCATGGGTTATTCTCAATTTATCTCTCTTTTCAAGAGTCCATACTTCTCTTTCATCCTAGTATGTCCTCTCGAGGGGGAATCATGTGTCATTTCCATTTTCTTCTTGACAAATCTTTTATTTCAAAAGACATTTCATCACATGAATGTCTTGCTATGCCTTCTTAGATAGGGGAAAAATATAGACATCCAATTGCTAACATCATTTCTATTAAAATTGTCAATCTTACTCTAATTGTACTCAAATGCACAATTTAGGACAAAATCACTAAAACATACTAAATGGTTAGAGCTTGTTGTATAAAAGTGCTGATATAGGTTAATTTATTCCTAAATAGGTCAATTATTTTATTTGATTCCTAACTTTTCTTAAATCATTTTGAGTTAAAATGATGATTTTACATTTTGGTTCTCTGGATCACTCTTTTATTCTAATTCATTAGCACATGTCACATAACTTTTCTATTTTGTGTCATCAAAATCCTAAATGGGATAACAGTCTATACACATCTAACATCACATTCCAACTCCTCCTACATAAAATTACAACCCAGTAATAAGACTTGTTGGCCATTTTGATTAATTGCGCACCAATTTCCATATAATTGCACTCAAATTGATGAATATTACTTAGTCAAATTAAACCAAATTATGATATTATGTAAAAATTCCATGGAGAAAATTAAATATTTTTTTATTGGAAATTGATTCTGAATATGTGCATCACCTAATGACATGATCAATGGGGTGGGATCCATAAGCCATAAATGCAAAAAATATTTGGGTCATGGGTACCCATTCCTAATTAATGCCTCTTCCTCCCAAATATTTATGAGGATATTTATATGTTTATTATGAAATATTAGATTAATTCATGGACACACATCTCAATCTTGAGATGGACAGTTATAATTGATCCTGACCCATTTGAAAAATATATATATAGAAATCCATGTAATATCATTTTTTAAGCTTAAATTATGTAAAATTATACTGTAGGATTCTCTCCACAAGTAATTTATGTAGTTTAGTTACCATGATTTATTTGTAATAGGATAACTTTATTTGATAGGCATATTAGTGATTTCATATCATAAGCCTAGATTATGCATGATGATCTTGAGATGGAGGAGCTCAACATCCATTGTTGATAAAGACAAAAACACAAAATCAAGGGGAAAAACATTCTTGGATCTGATTTTATATGGTGGAATCACTTGGGAAGGTAATATGCATGTGTGTTTTCTTTCAATTGCTTCTTATTGTCATTAGCAAACCCTATTGAATAGGTTGGCCTCGATTGTTATTTCTTATGCATTATTTTGTGTTTTTCATGACTAATGTTTGAACTAATCCTTTTTTTAATCCAACACTAAAATATATGCCTGAAGAATTAGATACTAACTATACATGCATACTTCATCTAAAAATATATCTTTTTATTTAAATGAAAGAGTATGATTTCATGAGAATTATGACTTGTTTATTATGTTTGATTGTTTAAAATTGAATAAAATGTACATAAATGATGAATCATGATATTAATGCTTGCTATAGAATATAATACATTTGTATTTACTTAAAAAACTTGAGTATGTAATCTAAATACATGATATACTTGGCTGGTATAAATTGTAATTGTTATTCTTATTATTTATGTGTTAAATAATGTTGTGGATATTCATTCATATATTTGATAGAATAAATGTATGTAATATGGTTATTTCTATGTTTAACATGATTTATGATTACAAGTAAAAAATAATATGTATTAATTTATTGTTATATTTGTGTAAACAAAATTTTGCATTGATGGTACTAACTACATAGTGAGATGGACTTCACTAGCTTACCAATATTACAATGTTAGATAAATCTAATATGATCAAGTGGTGTGCTTGAAATTGACTGATTCTAGGGATCAATGCCTATTAAAAACTTTAGTCAAATTAATGTTAGTTATACATTTTTATTTCATGTGTATGATTTATATGTTTATATGATATCATGTTAGAATAAATTTTTTTATGGTATACTGTATGTTTTTCAAAATCTTATAGCACACAAGTACTAGCTTTTCTCTTTGGATTCTTGCACTATCAATATCTACTCATTTGTGAATGGAAGACCATTCTATGATGGGAGATTGTGTATGGGATAAATGATATGTGGCTAGTGTGGAAAAGTTCTTAGATGATGCTCTCCCTCCCCATAGACGTACTTATTTAGATATGACACTTGAGATTACCATGGATACTGGAGTTTGGAGAACTCATGCTTCATGGAGCCATGTATCATGTATTTTTACATTATATTGTATTTATTATTAAAATATTATCTTCATGAGATGTAATTACTTACTTATTGTACATTTATAATAGGGGTTATATGATTGTACCAAAAATAGTTGGTAGGTTGTAGTTACTTTTTATATTCAGTTATGATGTATTTATTATAATGATATTGATCAGTGATGAATAATGTCACATGCTTATTTTAAATTTATTATATTTATATTATTTTACATGGATCACTAATTATAATCTTGTGGTGTAATCTAATGAAATAATATATTGCTAAAATTAAAAAAAATCACGTATTTATAGGTAGATCCTAGTGGGGATATTACATGTGTTATCAAAGCTATGGTTAAAACTCTAGGACCTAATGAGTCCACTAACATTTTCATATCCTTCTATTTACATAATGGAAGATGGTGAATGTTATAGTATCTAGAGAGGGTCCATCAAATGTTAATGACATCAACCCTTTGTTTGATCGTAATCAATTTAAAACTAAGCAAACAATAATGTTGGATCAGATTCTCATAGCCATGAATGAGATCAAGGACTAGATTATGAACTTGGATCAGGAAGTTCATAGAAACAAAAAGGAAGAAAATCAAGAAGAAACTAAAGAGCATCTCATTGAGTAGGAAAATCCTTAGTGTGTGAGAGCAAAGGTAGCTACATAGTTGGCTATAAATATGAAAAATGGGAATCCACCTAAGTTTGATGGAACTATTTTAGGTTATAGATCTAAAGCATGGTTTATAGAGATGGAGATGTATTTTGAGATTCAAAACTAATCTAAAGTCACTAAAGTAGTTTAGGGAGCTTACTAGTTATCTATTGAGGTAACTACATGGTGGTCTAATAAGAAGTTGGAAATGATTATCAACTCAAACACAACTATGTCGATGATGAAAAATATACTATTAATTAATCAACCCTTTTGCCTATTATGAAGGTTAAGTTGGAATCATACCAATCTAATAGTAAGGTTCTAAAGGTTTAATTATGATCCTAAAGATGTGAGAGGAATTTTAAATATTCTAAAAAATAATGATCATAAATCTACTTCATCGAATAATGAATCAATTTAGATATGAATATGTGATCTATCCTATCTGATAGAGAAAGCCTATGAACAATACAATCTCTTGAAGGAATAAATATGATTCAATAATATAGTATTTTTCAAAGAAATATCTTGTTTCTATTGTAATGTCTTCCAAGTAAGCTAAAGATAATAAACCAGAAATATAAAGTAAAATAGATGTGAGATAAATCAAAATAAATAGATTTTATATCAAGTAAGAAATCAAACAACTCAACACATCAAGACACAACAAACAACACTCATGAAACTAAAGGGAACAAAGAAGAAATAACAACTAATTAAGAGAGATAACAAAATAAGTAAATAAACAAAGTAACCTTCAAGTTTAAACTAAGCAAGAATAGACACATAAACTAAAGTTAATTAAATCTAAACTAAACTACAAATAACTAATCTAAAATCAAATTAACTAACAATCTAAGTCTATTAAATTAAACTAGTCTAAAACTAAACTATAAAATAAATAAATTAATCAAAGAAACTAAACAATCTAACCTTAAGAAAATAAACAAGGAGATTAATCTTAAGAAAATAACACAAAATAGAAATAAATAGTAAACAAAAAATGAATTAAAAGATAAAATAAATTAAAGTTAAAGAAAACAAAAAGGAAAATAGATTAATTTAAAATAGGCCTAAAACATATTAAACTATATTAAAATCAAAGTTAATATAAAGTATATTATAGATAAAACATGCGAGTCTTGAAGAGAGTCATCTTAGAAAAATAGATTGATTTTATTTGAGAAACCAACATATTTCTTTACAAAATATCTTGAGAGACAAATTTTACAATCAAATAGATCAATGAAATGTTGTAAATAACAAAGTTTTCATCATTATTCAGGTTGAATACTTAGATTCTATACATAGGACTGAAAGTCGTAATAATCAAAAGATATTAAACTTGACAAGCTTCAGATAATCTATTATAAATGATAATATAAAAATGAGATATACCTACATTGCCTAAGCAATTTACTCAACTGTTAGAGAAAGTACCATTGGATATATCTAAAAAAGTCATGCTATCTCAGAGAATTTGCATAGAAGAGAGCACAATAAATGATTAACTTCATAATGTATAAGTCCTTGATACCTGTGTTGTTCTTCCTCTTCAAATAAATCCTTTATCTCCTTTTATGCTTCAAATTAAGTTGAAAATTAAGTTATAACTAACTTTAGTTAGTTATTAGTTTAAATTAATTAATTGACCTTGTAAAAGTCAATTAATATAGATAGATATTAATTAAAGGTTTAATTAACACTTAAAATTCTTAATGGATCAAGTATCCGAATATAGACCAAGCACTTCTTAATGGGTGGGGACCCTAATCAAGTAAAAATATAATATAATAACATATGTCAATAAATAAATAGATAAATCAAGTTTAATAAAATTTTAATTTATATTAATACCGTAATGCATATTTTTAAAATTACACACACACACACACACACATATATATATATATATATGCCTAAGTAATTTTAGAAATATGCATGATGGTATTAATATAAATTAAAATTTTATTAAACTTGATTTATCTATTTATTTATTAACATATGTTATTATATTTATATTAATACCATAATGCATATTTCTAAAATTACTTAGGCATATATATATATATATATATATATATATATATATATATATATATATATATATATATATATGCCTAAGTAATTTTATAAATATGCATTATGGTATTAATATAAATTAAAATTTTATTAAACTTGATTTATCTATTTATTTATTGACATATGTTATTATATTTTAAATTTTAAAATATAATAACATATGTCAATAAATAAATAGATAAATCAAGTTTAATAAAATTTTAATTTATATTAATACCATAATGCATATTTCTAAAATTACTTAGGCATATATATACATATATATATATATATATACATATATATATATATATATACATATATATATATATATATATACATATATATATATATATACATATACATATATATATATACATATATATATATATATACATATATATATATATATATACATATATATATACATACATATATACATATATATATATATATATACATATATATACACACACACACACACATATACATATATATATGTATACATATATATATATATACATACATATATATATGTATACATATATATATGTATACATATATACATACATATATATATGTATACATATATACATACATATATATATATATATATATATATATATATATATATCAAAAAATTAAAATGTGTTGTACTTCAAAACATCATCACCAAAATACCAAAATTTGAAATCAAAGTATCAAATCCAAAAGTATGAAGTTATACCAACTTAGAGTTAATCATGAAAATAAAAGTTTATCCTACTGACATCCAATAATCATCAAAATCTGATAAAATTTAAATAACTAGCTTCTCTTACTAATTTACGTACTCATTGTATTCCATCTCAACTATTGGAAGGTAAACCATATTCATTCTTGAATCACTTGTGGGATCATCCACCTCCAACTTAATCCATTTGAGATCTTTGACCTCAACTAGAATGTCTATGTCATTATGGCTATCTAACTATTTGTCTAAAGTAGTTGGATGGACTTCTAGATTGCATTTCCTAAGGGATAAAATAGGATCCTTCAAACTTAATTTTATACACCCTAAGATAAGATCTCTCTAAGATGATGAGGGCTCATTAGAAACTGAAGGCAGGGCAAGGTTGACAAAATTCTTGGCATGGAAAATTTTAATATCAAGCTCAGTGGCTTCACTAACAAGGTGAGGCTCACTAACATGCTAAATTATTTATAGAGTAGGTGACTAAATAGGAAAGTGATTTGGATTATTTTTTAAGTGGCGAGAGGAATTTCTATGGGAATGAGTCCTAACACCAAATCTATGACCATGAAATCCTTGGTTACCTATAGAGTTAGTAGGATTAAAAGGCAAATTTTTTAAAACATTCTAAAACTCAAGGTCTATTACATCAAAGTTAATTGACATCTTAACACCCTACTGGCGTACCTGAGGCCAAATATCCTATCCCTATAACCTCCCTTTGGGAAATGTCTATTTGGGTTCTACTAATTCATATTGTTTGAATTCTGACCCCAGCCTTTATTATCATTACTTCTACTTGATTCGAGTTGATCTCATCCTAGCATCCTATGCATTTGAAATATATTCAAATAAAAATGATTATCATGACTAAAAAACTAACATGTATTCATTTAATATGAAATAAACTATACAATTATATCAACATAATAATCTCTATATTGTCTATTGATTGTAACAAAACTAAATTATTCCAACATTTTCAAATCTCAATGCAATATTCCATTTTGATCATGTCAAAATCCATCTAAAAAATAAAATTATATACTCATAATTTTATTTTCACTATATTTTGTCAAATCTTTATGATTTTCTATTCACTATATGAATATTATCTATGAATGTAAACTGAACCAATTCTCATAATTGAAAGTGATATTTCTACAAAACCCTATTCATGAAAATATTTCCCAAGAAAAAACCACATATCTTTCACCATCATATTTCAAATTAAAAAAATAAATTTTATGACCTTCTAAAATATAAACAGCATATTGACTCAAAACATATATTCTTCTAGCACTCTTTTAAATAAATCTCAATATTAACCCCTAAGACAAAACTTTGACATAAATATAATCCTTCAATTCATTCTATCTAAACTCAAAGAACATATCACAAATTCCCAAATTCACCAATTGTTTCAACCTCTTTAAATCTATCATAAAAATAAGACATAGAACTTTAAAATGATCTATTACCAAATAAAATTTTCACAGTAGACTAGGAACATACTAATATTTCTATATATAGTTTAAAAAAATATACTAAACTTGTGCCATAACAAACCCAAATATCAAATAAAATAGACTGATGCATTACTATAAAACATTCAACCAATAGAAACTCAAACTATCCATGAAAATTTCCATAACACCATCACATTACATAGAAATATTTCAACCTATATGACTTTCCATATTTCATATTTTATAGAACCATAACATATTCAAAGTTATGATTTTGGAATAGTGAATACCCAATATGTAAACATGATAAAACCCTTGAAACCAAAACTGATGTGCAAATCTAGAAAATATTCCTTCATTTTATCTAGCTCTTTCTTCAAAACCAATATTCAAAATTGAAACTAGTGCATGAGACTTATATTTTTGAAACACTAAATAAAAGTCATATTTATATGTTTAACAACCTTCTGACATAAATTATTTATATCATGACAGACCATCATTCATAGCCTTCAAAATAATTTTGAAAACAAACATACAAGGTTCATTTTTATAGACAAACCCTAAGCATGTGAAAATTTGCCACCCAAAATTTCAATATATTAAAATCTTTTGAAACTAAAAAATGATGCAAGACTATATAAGCTTCCACTATTTCAAAGTTCAAAAAACTATACTTTCAAACTTAACTATGTAGGATTTTCCTTTAAAATCCATGAATACATAAACTGTAGAAAGCTAATGATTGAAAAATATATTTGCATGCTCAAATATACTTCTACAACCATTTATTTATGACATGATAAATGCAAACCTTTCAAGATATTCGTGCAATTAAAACATTCAGAGTTCATCCCTCTAAACCAAAAGTCTTAATGAAGGATTTGAGACTGTAAATGACATGTTTAAATATATGTTTGTAATCTATATTATTGATAGAAAACTAGAACTGGAGGCATATTTAGATAATAAAAATCTCATATATTCTAAAATATAATGCTCTTACTCAAAAACCAACATGCCTCTATCTCATCCAATAAGATAAATAGCCTTATCAAAAACTAAAACTCATTTGCAATGATATCTCATGTGAGTAATGGTAAAAAAAAAACTGCAAGTTTTCCTAACTTCCCAAACATGCATGTACAGATTTAAATTGAAATTTTCATCAAAAACTATTAACATGTAGAAAAAAACTATATCTTTCCATGAAACTAGAAAAAACCATTCAAAATAACTCATAAACTTCCTCAAAACTCATTAAGCTTATTTGTGACATACATGTATGTGCTTCTTTGCAATCTTTTTGTCCACACATCTCATTTGAAAATCCAAAAACCAAATCAATAGAGTAACACTTTCATGAGAAAGCTTCTAAAAATGACCAAAATAATGAAAATTAATTTATTTGTAAACAAAGTTCTTTGACGTAACTACCTTGCTTACATGCCCAATTTCCATTGGCTTCATTAAAACTGATACAAGTGCTTATCATATCACCAATAAAATTAGTAATTTCATCAAACTTAGCAATCACCAATTCACTTGTTAAACCTCTTACTAAAATCCAAATATTGAGGCATGTACATCTCGCATTAAGTTCCTTGAATAGCCAAAATATTACCATAATATCAAATCCTCCTCAAATATTCCATTTACATTAACTCACTTTGCCAGCTCAGTGTGCCAAAATGAACTACTAAATCATCTTACAAACCAACTTGCCAATCACATAGAACCTATGTGCCTCAAAAATGAATATATCTTAGGTTAATCTAATTAACCTTTAAAATAAAACTTACATACCTTGAAGCAATAATTTAATATGCCCTTTAAATTTCCTTGAACTTTATGTCCTTCATAAAAATGCTTCAAAATATATACTTAGGTTTCCAACCTTTGAAATAATAAGACTCAAATGACCATTAGTCATATTATTTAGAACTTAGGATATTTTAAGATAGGACCTTATCATAATGAATTGTTAGAAACTTAGAACCCCTTAGGTTGTTTAACATCCTTAAGAATTAATTTGTCCAAATATCAAACAAACCTTGATCATGCCAATATTTTCAAAATGATAACTATATTAAAATTGAATTCTTCCTGAATGATATGCATTAATCAAACTCATGAACTCATATGATGATCATAATCAATTTTCAAAAATAAAGTTTGTTGGGTGAATATTTTGTCGATCAGCTAACTGATGAGCAAAATATGTCTCTTCAACCATAGCATAGGGAAATTGGTCAGCCAGATGTGCAGGTTTACTACATCAAAAGGGGACAAATCTCTCCTCTCATCAAGGGGAGGTTCCCTGTAGATATGTAGGAGCTATATATTATATATATAAATATAAAATAACACTCAAAGGTAAGATAAACCATCCATCTCTCTTTTTTCAAAGATGATGTTCACAAATCAAAGGATAAATCCTGATGAAATGACAGAAGACACTCCTCTTCTTTTAGAAGTATTGTTCAGCAGACAAAAGGAATCTTTTAGGTGGTGACAAGTAATTATAATAGGGTGCAGTAATACAGCAGGATGAAATGTAGCACAAAGTCTCCACCTCAACTGCCAAAGAGTGAAATATGAAGGACAATGAGGGCACAAAGTCATCCCAAGATCCTTTACACAGAAATAGAAAGAAAACACACTAAAGGCAATTGTGAGGGCACAAAGTCTCTCTACAGTTGGCTTCAGGACACCTTTTTGATTATTTTCACTAATTCTACTTATTCAATTCAATGGACAAAAAATGTATTAAGGAAATAGACATAAGAAAAATTTCCCCAATAACCAAGATATTCCAGCACAAAGTTTGAAAAGTCACTTGTTTTCTTATTCAAATAATGAAATGTGATCAACAATCTGAGCTCAAAGTCTCAGTAATGCCTTTCAATTTGGGCAGAGTTTCATTTTTGATTACAGACTGAGATCCCTAAAATAATAAGAGAGAGTGCAATATATAGTGCTCTAATAAAGACTTGGGCACTTTGTTTCACAAAAATATGTTATGATGCATTCAATGCCTTTAATGCATTTTAAATTCTGTCCATGGGCTATGCTAGAATCAAGCATCAGTCTTTAATAGGGGCTGTCGGATGTGTTTCTTAATGTGTGCACAACTGTTTACTTTACTTGATGCAAAAAAATGGGCCATGCCATTGAATGTTTGTGCTCTTCTAATGTCCACTTGGTGGGCTACTTTACCTTCTAGAAACATATCTTATGCATGGATATTTATGATCTTTCTCCATAATTCCCCCTTTCCTTGCTATATTTCATCCTTATCTATGCATTCTAGGCTCTCGGGCTATCTATTTCATTCTTGCTGGCTCCTTACACTCTTCCATTAGTGGTTTTTCCCTTTGGCATTTTGGCCTTTGAATGCATTTGGATTTGCACTTAAATCTACAAGGATCAATGACTATTTCATTGCCATAAATTTGACGTATGCGGGCCTATCATCACTTGAAATCCAATGGCTAGTTTGTTAACCTAAATTTTATGGCTACAGGGATGTCATCGGGCATTTGGATCTCAATGGCTAGTTCATGGCACTCAAATTTGATGTCTACAGGCCCATCAATCTCCTCGGCAATTCTTTCAACATTCTTATTTTGTCCTTCCTGGAGGGGACCTGCCCTTCGAGGTCTTGAGAAATGGTTTACTTTAGTCAATGAGAGCCCCCCACAAGGGTTCCTTCCCTTTAGGTTGTCTTCAAATGGCCTTTAGTGTTCTTTCTTCGGTGGGCTTTATCCTTCAGGCTTTTTCTTCAAACAAAAGTCTGAAGGAATTATTCCTTTCCTTCCTTCGTTCTTTCTTTATGCCAGGCCTTTGTTTCTTTAGTGGACTTTTACTTTCTGTCAAGCTTATTTACTTCAAACAAAAGTCTAAAGGAATTCCTTCAGACTTTTTTTTTGAAGGAATTGTTCCTTTACAACTTTGCCATGGGAACTTTTCTGAAGGAATTTCCTTGCTCACTCGGCCTTTGAATCAGTCCACTTGCTCCCCACCTTCCCTCTGCAAGGGTTATTTGAGCTCCAAAGTCACCTTTCATATTTTTACAATGGTCCACTTTGGTTTCCAAGTGCCCTCCACAAGGGCACTTGTCCTTCAAGCTCTTGGAATACCCCTTTGAACTTCTTGATTGAAAAATGACTAAGTGTTGAACCTATTTCTTTCCTGCAGATTCTATAGAAATGAGTTCGTAGATCTAGGGGAGTCTATAAAAGTGAGAAACTAGCCTATAAAGTCCATAGTTTTGAGGTTTTTAGAGTCCATAGATTTGAGTCTACCTGTAGATTCTGTAGAAACCAAGTCTGTAGTTTTCTCTAACTTTGAAAGAGTTTGTAAAAATCTAGCTGGCAGAGTCTGTAGAAACCATCTGTGAAGTCCGTAGTTCCACCCTACAGTGTTCATAGAAATGAGTTCATAGAACTAGGGGAGTCTATAGATGTGAGAAACTAGCCTACAGTGTCTGTAGTTTTGAGGCCTTGAGATTCTATAGATTTGAGCCTATCGAGTCTATAGTTTTAAGCCTACAGAGTCTATAGAAATGAGCCTATGGAGTCCATAGATTTAAGCCTGCAGAGTCCATAGTTTCAAGCCTACAGAGTCTGTAGAAATGATCTTATGGATCCTATAGAAATGAGCCTATGGATTCCAAAGATTTCTAAAAATATTGAAGAATAGAGAATTTGAATGCACAAAACAAATTTTGAAAAGGGAAAAGACAATTTTGGTCTTGCAAGACCAAAATAGTTCATATGTTGTCCCAAAAATGAGTGATATTTTTGGGGGACAACAGTTGGCTCCAGTTGGGGAAACTTGGAATAGGTGAGGGGAGTAGAAACCAGAATCTCCAGTGCCTTGAAGTATGTCATTGGGCCATGGAGTCATGCTACCCAAAAATAAAGGTGACAAAAACAAAAATGAAAGCACAAAAATAAAACTAAAGACTATACAAATATACATATGTACAAGCTAATCTTATCTGATGCTTCACATATTGAAGTGTTTCAGATGTTTCCCACTGTGAGGTAGAGAGAAGAGTGTGCCATCTTGATATTTCAATAATAAACTATTTTCACCATTGAGCTGATGGATAATAAACGGGCCTCTCCAAAGGGAGTCAAAATTCCCATGCATCCACTTTGGTTATCTTCTCTTGTCCCATAGCAAGACTTGATCTCCAACCTGGAAATCATAGCTTTTTGCCTTTTGATCGAAGAGCTTCTTTATCAAACTTTGATGGGCAGAAATTCGGTCCACCACCATAGTTCTTTGCTCATCTAGCTCAGTCAAGCACATGATCCTTTTATCAAGGGGGCTTTCATATGTCTGATATTTAATTGCCTTAGCTAATTTTAATTCTAGAAATTCCAAGGTGATTGGTATCTCAGCATTGATACCATAAAGAAGTTGGAAAGGAGACATACCAATTACCCTCTTTGGTGTGATTCTATTTTCCCATAGAGCATCAACCAATGCTTTATGCCATGTCCTTTAGTTGTCATCCACCAGAGTCTTGATGATAGTCACTAGGTTCTTATTACTTGATCCAACCTATCCATTCCCTTATGGAAGTAATCAGAAGAGTGAGAGAGGGTAATCCCATAGTAAAAATAGAATTGTGTAATCTCTTGGGAAGTGAAACAAGCTGCATTATTAGTAACAATCTTGGCTGGGACCCCAAACCTGGAAATGATATTCTCCTTAAGGAAATTGCACACTACTTCTGAAGTAGCATGCTTGATTAGAATTGCTTCCACCCACTTGGTGAAGTAGTCAGTTGTTGCAAGGATATAATCATGTCCAACACTTGAAGATGGGTTTACAGCTCTAATAAAATCAATTCCCCATTATTGGAATGGTTCCTCTATGACCATTGGCTTGAGAGGCAGAGCAACTAACTTGGGTCTCCCAAAAAATTGATGACATAGTTCACATTTTTTCACCCACTTATATGCATCTTGGAAAAGAGTTAGCCAGTAATACCTAGCTCACATAATTTTAAGGGCAGTCACAGGAGCAGAAAAATGTCCTCCACAGGCTAGATTGTGGAAAGATTCCAAAAGTTGGCTTTGTTGCTCCTTGTCCACACAATAAAAGACACTCCATCAAGGCTCCTCTTGTACAAGCCGTTGTTCCAAATGACAAAATTGGCAACTTTCAACTTGATAGTCCTCCTTTATTTATAAGATAGGTGAGTAGGACACTCACCATAAGTAAGGAAATGAGCAATACCTAAATACCACTCATTTGTGGTGGAGACAAAGAGGACTATCGATGTGTCTTCCATCTCTACTTCTTCATGCTCTATTTCTTCTAGTTTGTTATCAGCAATTAATTGGCATAGGCCTTTTCCCCATACCAACTTTGTTGGCTTGATGACTAGATCAAACTCCTAGATCTTTGCAATCTAATTGCCTCTTTTCATCCCAAACTCCTACTGAGTTAGTATGGATTTGACCGTGGTATTAGGAACCAAGGCAGTAGTGTGAGAATTCAAGATGTAGAAGCAAAAATGATTAACTACCTTCACCACTGCATAAGCATGTTTCTCCATGTTTAAATACTTTAGCTCATGAGCTTTGAGAGGGAAACTCATGAAAGAAATGGGGGATTCCATACCTTCTTTATTCTATTGAATTAGAATTTTTGAAAGCATGTGTTTAGAAGAATAATTGTATATGATGAACTCTTTATCGTAGTCTGGACAAACCAAAATTGGGGCATGGGCAATGGTAGTCTTGATATCCTTAAATGCTAACTTGCCTTCTTCATTCTAGCTAAAGGGGGCCTTTCCCTTCATCATGTTCACAATGTTTCAAGTCTTCTCAATAAACTCAGGGATGAAACTTCATAAGAAATTCACCTTTCTAAAGAAAGAGTGAACAACAGTCTTACTTATAGGCAAGGTAAGCTCTTAGATAGAATTGACTCTATCTAAGGCAATTTTTATGCCTCCTTTGGACACAATGTGTCCAATAAGTTTTCCCTCTATTACTAAAAAAAATGACTTCTTGGGGTTCAAGGAAATGCCATTCTAGCGGCAGTGCTCCAATACTTATTGCAAGTGGCGTATATGATCTGGGTGATGCTTAGAAAATATGGTCAAGTCATCAAGATAAAATACAATGAACTTACGCATCTCATCCTTGAAAGTAAGGTCCATTACTCTCTGAAAGGTGGTGCCAAAATTTATCAAGCCAAAAGGCATCCTTCTATATGCAAACATGCCCCAAGGCATGGTGAAGGCAGTCTTGTGTTGGTTTGTTTCACCAACTTCAATCTGATTATATCTTAAGAAGCCATCTAGCATTGATAACATCTCTGAACTAGTCATTGTCTGAAGTACTTAATCCATGATTGGCAAAGGATAGTTATCCTTCAAATATGACTTATTCAGATTCCTAAAATCCACATAGATGCGAATTTCACCATTCTTCCTCATAGGCACTATGTTTGCAATCCATGTGGAATGATGGATTGGGAAAATTATCCTAGCATTCAACATTTTTAGTATCTCAGATAGAATAGTACCTAATATCTTTAAATTATACTATCAATATTTCTACTTGTATAGCACTAAATTATCCTTGAGAGGAATTTCATGGTGAATTTCCTCAGGTCTGAGTGACTTTAGATCATCATAAGAGTATGCCAAAACATCCATGTAATGGTGAAGTAGGTTAATAAATTTGAGTTTCTCCTCCAAAGTACAACACTTCCCAATGTTCACCATCTTGGGATTTTATTTGGTACCCAAATTTATCTGATCAAACCCCTGGGAGGAGTTTGAATCCATTTGTTACTGTTTGATGAACCTATTGTGCTTGTCAAATAGTTTCTCAAGAGAAACTAGTCCTTTAGGAATTTTATTCCCTTTTAGTTGCAGGAATTCTTCACCTGCATCTAAATTCATTTCAAGAGTTGATTCGAGTTTCTAGAGCTTACTGCCTTTGAAGTGAAGCTATTCAAAGCTATCTTTTTGTTCCAAAAAGGTGATGATTTGGTTTTCACCATTGAACACTTGCCAATGATTGGCATTATCAAGCACACTTGATCAAAAGATCAATTTGATAGTCTACTTGTTTCCTTTGAAGTCTAGGTGAGGAACTAAGAGAGTTGTTGAGATAGCCGGTGTATCAGCTTGGTCATTAAATTCCCTAGGTATGGTAGAGATGTTGAAAGCATCAAAGCTTTCAAGTTAGTCCCAGACTAGATTACAGTAGTGGCATAATCTCTCATTTTTGGTTTGATACAGGTTCTTTACTTGACAATCCACCAGTTCAACATCTCCTTTGGCATGAAGGAGTTTGATGCCTTTATTTTGAGTAGCCTTCAATCCAAGCAATAGAGATTCATACTAAGCTATGTTGATGGTGTTGTTGAACTGCAACTTGTTTGAAGAAGGAAAAATATCTCCTTTGAGGAGATATCAACACAATCTCAGCCCCTGAGCTAGTAGAAGAATTGTTGCCATCAAATTCTAGGATCTAAACATCATCAAAAACTGATCTTTCCTTAGATTTCTCCTTGCTTGGAAGGGGTAATTCTTCTAATATCTTATTTGAGTCGATTCTTTGATTTCCACCTACATGAATTTCATCTACTGAAACATGAATATCCTCTATGGTTAAGAATTAATTACCCATGCTTGAAGATTCAAACAAAATTTGAGCTTCAGGGGTTGATGTCTGAGTGACAACATATTTTAATTCCTTTTTAGGAAGTAGCCTCTGCATGATGCCTTTGACAGGGATCCTTGCTTTAGATAGGTCCATTCTCAATTCACCACCAACATCCTTGCAAAAAAATTTCCCAAGCAGAATGCCATAGGATGCTGGGACATTGGCCACTAGGACTGTCATCTTAATTATTTTGTTTGGGAATGCTGTAAATGCAAATTGGGCATCCTTGATTTGTCCTAGTAGAGGTACTTATTTTTTCTCCATGGAGAAAAATCTCCCAAAGGTTTTGGTTAGCGTGAGTCCAAGAGATTCTACCACCTTGGTAGGCATGACATTGTCATATGCACCTGAGTCTATGATGAAATTGCTCAGTTTGTGACCATTTATTAACATGGAAACATAGAAAGGCTCTATTTTCCCAAGGGTAGTTGGAGGAGTAATGATAATATTATTTAGGATGGACATGTTCCTTGGGGGATCATGATTTATATTTTTAATATCTTGTCTTGTAGGAATGGCTTTATTTTTCACACATTGAACTAACCTATCTAACTACTCGAGATTGGATTGTAAGAATTCAAATTTAGACATTTGAATTTTAGTCTTCTTGACGTGGTCAATTATGTCAAATGACTGAAATGGACTAGGAATAGAGGAAGGGAATTCATCTTTCTAATTTTTAGGAGGGGTGGTCCTGGTCTGTGAAGTTGAAGTAGAAGGTGCAGAGATGTTTGATGTACTTACCTTTCCTACAATCACCGGGTCCTTTGGCTAGAAAGGTAGAGTGGTTCCCCATTTAGCAATAAATATTTTTGGTTGAGGTCACTCCTCTATTCTTTCTTTATCAGCTTGCTAGGCTAACTAATTCTTGGATTGGGTGAACACAACATATGATCCCTCATCTGCTTTACCTTCACTTCTGGGTTCATCCTAATAATTCAAGAAACCAATGTTGGAGTCACCAGCTAACTCTTCTTGATCTTCTACAAGGAGATCAGCATCATTTTCTTGGTTTAATTCAGGTTGGAAAGAGAAATCAGATTTAGTTTCAAGATATCCAACTACTGAATTGGTTGGGGGCACTTCAATGGCAAGTTTCCCCTGTGGGGGAAGAAGATGATTTGGTTGTCCTTGATTTTTGGTAGCATTGCCTTGGTATGACTAATTAGGGAATGTACTTATTGGAATATCTTGATTATGAGGAATAGACATACCTTGGGCCATTTGCCTTTTTAAGGCTAGCAGTTCATTTGCCAGCTTTTACACCATTTGATCAGTGGTGCCTGTAGTTGAGTATTTAGAAGATGAAGAAGATTTACCTCTGTTTGGGTCTCTCCTTATCTTTCCTACCAAGATAAGGTCATCTTCTACGTTAGTAGCCAAATCTTGAAATACAACAAGGTCTATTTGGCTAGCACATCTCAGTAGAAAACTCACTTTAGGTAGTTGTGAGTTGATGAAGAAACACTTGAGATTCTCAAGTGTAGGCTGAACAATGATAGGTATCTAATTTTTGAGCTTGTCAAACTTAGCAATGAAATCCCTCATAGGTTCATGAGGTTATTTCTTCATCTGTGTGAGCTAGGCCAATAAAGCATGTGCATCTTTTGTAGGCTTGAACATGGCTTCAAATTTAGCTTTAAGTGTATCCCAGTCAGTCACCGATCTAGCTTGCAGATGATAGAACTAGTCTGCAGCAGCACCTTGTAGTGTTTCCACAAAAAGCTTGACTGCCACATCCTCAAATTCCACTCCTATTATGCCATAGGCTATGCCTAAGGTTGCAATGTGTTCATCAGGATAAACCTTCCCATCCCCAAAGAATTTGGGGAAATTTTTTCTTGAGCTGCATGGAAGTTCATGTAGAGGTGGAGTCAAATTGAGTGGGCCAAAAGAGTTACCCCAAGGGCCTCAAACTACCATAGTGTGACTATGGAAAGGTGGAATAACAAATATCAAAAGGGTAAGTCTTGACAAATCTTTATTGATAATGGAAATGGAGGCTTTGCTCGATAATGGAGACTTGACTTTAGTAGGAGGAAAGCTCCTAGTTCATTGGAGGTGAGATGGTGAAGGAAATAGATCAGAATTACTTTGTTGCACCAACTCGAATATAGGGTCAACAATACCTTTAGCCCTTTGGATTTTGGTATAGCATGGAGGTGCTAGATTATAGAACAAAAATGGGAAAGAACTGGCACTATTTGAGCTTAAAGCTTGAGGCTTCAAACTGTGTGTTCTATTCCACTTGGCATGGAGGTGGAGGGAGATGGTAAGGATATAATGATAATGGGTAAGATACAAAATGGAGTCACTAGAGTCTATAATGAATAAGGGTAGGGACTACTTTAATCTAAAAATTGAGGCTTCAGATTGCACATTCATTGCTAGTGGAGTGACCAAAAATTATTGGGTGAATATTTTTTCGATCAGCTAACTGATGATAAAAATAGGTCTCTTCAACCACAGCATAGGAAAATTGGTCAGCCAAATGTGTAGGTTTACTACATCAAAAGGGGACAAATCTCTCCTCTCATCAAGGGGAGGTTCCCTGTAGATATGTAGGAGCTATATACTATATATATAAATAGAAAATAACACTCAAAGGTAGGATAAACCATCCATCTCTCTTTTTTCAAAGATGATGTTCACAAATCAAAGGAGAAATCCTGATGAAATGATAGAAGACACTCCTCTTCTTTCAGAAGTATTGTTCAGTAGACAAAAGGAATCTTTCAGGTGGTGACAAGTAACTATAATAGGGCATAGTAACACATTAGGATGAAATTTAGCACAAAGTCTCCACCTCAACTGCCAAAGAGTGAAATATGAAGGATAATGAGGGCACAAAGTTATCCCAAGATCCTTTACATAGAAATAGAAAGAAAACACACTAAAGGCAATTATGAGGGCACAAAGTCTCTCTATAGTTGGCTTCAGGACACCTTTTTGATTATTTTCACTAATTTTACTTATTCAATTAAATGGATAAAAAATGTATTAAGGAAATAGACATAAGAACAATTTCCCCAAAAACCAAGCTATTCTAGCACAAAGTCTAAAAAGTCACTTGTTTTCTTATTCAAATAATGAAATATGATCAACAATCTGAGCTCAAAGTCTTAGTAATGCCTTTCAATTTGGGTAGAGTTTCATTTCTAATTACAGACTGATATCTCTAAAACAATAAGAGAGAGTCCAATATATAGTGCTCCAAGAAAGACTTGGACACTTTGTTTCACAAAAATGTGTGATAATGCATTCAATGCCTTTAATGTATTTTAAATTCTATCCATGGGCTATGCTAGAATCAATTTTTAGTCTTTAATATGGGCTGTTTGATGTGTTTCCTGATGTGCGTGCAACTGTTTACTTTACTCGATGCAGAAAAATGGGCCATGCCATTAAATGTGCGTGCTCTTCCAATGTCCACCTAGTGGGTTACTTTACCTTCCAGAAACATATCTTATGCATGGATATTTCTGATCTTTCTACATCATTCCCCATTTCCTTGCTATATTTCATCCTTATATGTGTGATTTGAGCTCTCAAGCTATCTCTTTTGGTCTTACTGGCTCCTTAAACTCTTCCATCAGTAGTTTTTCCCTTTGGCATTTTGGCCTTTGAATGCATTTGGATCTGCACTTAAATCTACAAGGATCAATGGCTATTTCATTGCCATAAATTTGATGTCTATGGGCCTGCCATCATTTCAAAGCTAATAGCTAGTTTGCTACCTTGAATTTGATGACTGCAAGGATTGCACCAGGCATTTGGATCTCAATGGCTAGTTCATTGTGCTCAAATTTGACATTTGCAGGCCCATCAATCTCCTCAACAATTCCTTCAGCATTCTTGTTTTGTCCTTCTTGGAGGGGACCTACCCTTTGGGGTCTTGAGAAATGGTTCACTTTGATAGGTGAGAGCCCCCCACAAGGGTTCCTACCCTTTGAGCTGTCTTTGGATGGCTTTCAGGCTTCTTTCTTCAACGGGCTTTATCCTTCAGGCTTTTCCTTCAGACAAAAGTCTGAAGGAATTGTTCCTTTCCTTGGTTCATTCTTTCTTTCCACTGGGCCTTTATTTCTTTGGTAGACTTTTGATTTATGTCAGGCTTATTTCCTTTAAACAAAAGTTTGAAGGAATTCCTTCAGACTTTTTATCCAAAGGAATTGTTCCTTTACAACTTTGTCATGGGAACTTTTCTGAAGGAATTTCCTTGCTCACTAGGCCTTTGAATCGGTCCACTTGCTCCCCACCTACCCTCTACAAGGGTTGTTTGAGCTCCAAAGTCACCTTTCAGATTTTTTCAATGATCCACTTTGGTTTCCAAGTGCCCTCTACAAGGGCACTTGTCCTTCAGGCTCTTGGAAGACCCCTTTAAACTTCCCGATTGAAAAAATGACTAAGTGTTGAACCTGTTTCTTTCCTATAGAGTCTGTAGAAACCAACCTATAGAGTTTATAGAAATGAGTTCATAGATCTGGGGGAGTCTATAGAAGTGAGAAACTAGCCTGTAGAGTCTATAGTTTTGATGTCTTAAGAGTCCATAGATTTGAGTCTGCCTGCAGAGTCTGTAGAAACCAAGTTCATATTTTTCTCTAACTTTGAAAGAGTTCATAGAAATCTACCTGGTGGAGTCTGTAGAAACCATCTTTAAAGTTTGTAGTTCCACCATACAGAGTTTGTAGAAATGAGTTTGTAGAACTGGGGGAGTTTGTAGATGTGAGAAACTAGTTTGTAGAGTTCGTAGTTTTGAGGCCTTGAGAGTCCATAGATTTGAGCCTGATGAGTCCATAGTTTCAAGCCTATAGATTCCATAGAAATGAGCCTGCAGAGTCCATAGATTTGAGCCTATAGAGTACAAAGTTTCAAGATTGTAGAGTCTATAGAAATGATTATGTGGAGTCCATAGAAATGAGCCTGTGGAGTCCATAGATTTTTGAAAAGATTGAAGAATGGAGAATTTGAATGCATAAAACAAATTTTGAAAAGGGAAAAGACAATTTTGGTCTTGCAAGACCAAAATAGTTCATATGTTGTCCCAAAAATGAGTGATATTTTTAGGGGACAACAAAGTTCATAATAAATTAAATGATGTATTTGATTTTATAAACCATAAGATACATTAGTTTCTCAAACTGTAACAATCATGATCAATCCATCTATATATTTGTAATTAAGAATGAACTAATAGGAAAAAAATTATTACTAGTAAATATATCTTTCCATTGGAGTCAAATCAAGTTAAATATTTCCATGAAAATATGAAATTGATTACCACAAACTTCTCAAGCTATAAAAACTAAAAACTAATCTAAAAATTGTTATGATAAATCCACACTCAGTTAAAGTTCAATGTGTGTGTGTGTGTGTGTGTGTGTGTGTGTGTGTGTGTGTGAATTAATCATGACATAAGTATAATGTTTCCACTTTGATGAACCATATAAAGTGCCCCTAATTAAAACTAAAAATGCTATATTATAATATGATCATGAATCAATTGAAAAACAAATGACTAATCATAAACATTCATCAATGATAAATACATATGCATATTTTATTCATTCATCCATTATGATTTTCAAAACCACTCAAAATATAAATACAAATTCATAAACCAATCATCATCAACTTATGACATTAAAAATATGCATCTAAATATACTACTAATTGACTAGGTCCCTGACATAGTTTTAAACTTTATGATTGAGTCATCTCTATGGTAGAAAAGTATAAGTTTTAAAAAATTGAGTAGGGTGTAAAAAATAGGCATAAAACACTACATGTGAATAATTTTTTACTTTGTTCAGATCATGATGGCTTCCATATCTTTATTTTTTTTAAAAGCTCAAAGATTTCTAGAATCTAAAGTAGGGAGACTTATCAATGAATGAGTACTAGGAGCAATTAACCAAACTTATAAAGTATTTACCTTAGTATCAAGTAGATGAGAGGTTCAAGATTAGAAAGTTTATCATGGGATTGAAACCCTAAATTAGTGGAGAGATGGATGTTCGTGGACCTTCTACCATGAACCAGGGCTTTGAGAAGGCATTGAAATAGGAACAAAAGTTTAAGTCTCTTAAATAGGCTAGGGATAAGTTAAATAAAAAGTTTGGAAGTTCTAATTCAACTTTAAAAAAGAATAATTAGAAGTAGAGGAATGGAGACTCCAAGAAGAAATTTAAAAACTATAATGCCAAATTCAATAATGGTTCAGGTAATAAGAAATTGGGTAATGGTTTCAAAGGTGATTTGAAAGGAAACCAATAGGATGATATGAAAGGACCAACTAGAGGTTGTTTTATTTGAGGAGATGACCATTACACTCGTGACTATTCTCAAGATGAGTCAAAGAACAAAGGTCCTTCTCCTTAGAAAATAAATTTTCAACAACATATTCATGTGATAGTTGTAAATAGGCAAGCTAAATTCCAAGCTTCACCCATAAAGTTATAAGGTATTTTGTTTGAACATTCAATTTCCATTTTGATAGATATAAGGGATACAAAATGTTTTATAGCTCCTAAAATTTCTTAGTAAGTTATCTAGAAGAGCTAGAGTAATGGAAAATGTATGGTCAGTACAATACGAGAATGATTCAAAATTCATGGTTGATAAGTGTTTAGTTGAAGCAAAGATTAGGTTACCCAAATTCAAAATAGTAATGGATTTATATGTAACACCACTAGGTTTATATGATGTGATCCTAGGAATAAATAGATTGTGAAACATAAGGCCAAGGTTGAATTCTAATTGAATAAGGTTGAGTGTTTGGACAATTTTCTAAATTAAACGTAAATTTAGGGTGAAAAATGATAGTTGAGGCTTAGGCAAATTTATGCAATGCAACATAAAAATGCCTAAGTAAAAGGGTGTCAAGCATTTATCATCAAGATAAATGAGATGGAAGAATTTAAAAAAAATCCTTTGATGATTATAAATTCCTTAAGAATTTTCATGATGTGTTTCTAAAAGAATTGCTAGGATTACCTCCTAGACATGATTTTGATTTCTCTATTGATATCATACCTAGATCAGAACCATAGTCTAAGGCACCATATAGGATGACAACCAATGAGTTGGTTGAATTAAAGGCTCAAGTTTAGGAATTTTTGTCTAATGGGCTGATTAGGATAAGTCTTTAACCATGGGGTGCACCATTTGTCTTTGTCAATAATAAGGATGACACTCTTTGACTTTGTATTAATTATATAATGTTGAACAAGGTAACTCTCAAAAATAAGTATCCATTACCTCATATAGATAAATTTTTGATCAAATATGGGGAACAAAAGTATTTTATAAGATTGATCTTAGAGTAATATATCATAAACTAAGGATAAGGGATGAGGATATTCTAAAGACAACATTCAAAACTTTTTATGGGAGCTTTGAGTTCACAGTGTTACCATTTGGGTTGATGAATGTTCCTGCATCTTTCATGAATCTCATGAATAGTGTGTTGAGAGATTATCTAGATCATTAAATTTTGGTATTTTTTGATGACATTATTATATACTCTAATAATGAATATGAACACCCTTAACATCTAGAACTAGTTCTACATTGATTATAGAAGCATAAGTTGTATGATGAATTGTCTAACTATGCATTTTTCCAAGAGAGGGTGCAATATATGGGACATCTTTCTAAAGATAATATTTCTTTAGATACAAAAAAGATAAGAGACATTATGGAATGTTTGGTGCCAAATAACGTGCATGAGGTAAGAAGTTTCATGGGATTAACAAGTTAATATAGGAATTTCATTCTGAATTATTCCAAGATAGCTAATCTGATTACTTATCTGTAATAGAACCAAAGTTTTGTCTAGTCAAATAAGTGTGAAGTATCTTTTCAAGAATTAAAAATAAGACTTACTTTAAAACCAATGTTAAGAGTTCTTGACCCTAATGGTCAATTTTTAGTGATCACAGATGCATCTAAGGATGGACGAGGAGGATTCCTTATGCAGGATGGTGCAATAGTAGCTTATAAATCAAGGAAGCTAAAGACTTATGAGGTGAAATATGCTCCTCATGACCTGTAACTTACAATATTTGTGCATTATTTATAATTTTGGTAGCATTACCTATTGGGAAAATTGTTTGAGCTCAATAACGATAACTTGGGACTCAAGTACATTTTCACCCAACTAAATCTAAATACTCATAAGAGATGTTGGATAGAGTTCTTATCTGATTATGAGTTTGGTATCAAATATATAAAAGGCAAGGAAAAAAGAGTATCCAATGCCCTATGTCATAGAAGGTACTATTGGTAATTTGACTTATTAAGGCCAAATGCCACCTCCTATAACTTTAAATATTTCATGGCACTATTGTAAACCTCTACGTGGTGGTCTACTATAGGAATGTTGACTAAAATTGAAGGTTTTGAGTCTTTTAATTATAAATTTGGTGTCAAAAGGCTATTTAGTCATCCAAAATACCTTTAATTACTTTCATATTTATGTCATTACCTTATTTAAAAATTCTTATGTTTTTGAACCATCTCTTCATGCAAGTTAAAGCATTGTTTTGGACTCTAAAAGTTCCCACATGCCAAATTTTATCCTTTTTTGATGTCAAAAGACTTTTAATTATTATAAAATCCCTCTTGAATCATGATTTTAATTATCATGCTTTAAATTGGTGGTTTTAAGCCTTAAGTTTGGATTAAATGCAAAGAAAGGAGTATTTTCATGAGTTCTCATGCATGAGTATGAATTTGTATGACCTTTTACATACATTATGGATAATGATAATGAATATGGAGTTATCATATGTGTTATAAAATAAATTAAAGGAAAAATGACATCATACAATCCAAAAACTAGTTCCCTTCATTCACCTTGCTTCTTTGCACATCAAGATAGCCCTTTAGGTTTACAGATGGTATGACCATGTGAGAGAAAATCAAGGTCTAGAATTTTATGAAAAGAAATTGGTCTAAGATATATTCCATATATGGTAATTTTTTCTCAATTTATCTCTCTCCTTCATGAACCATCCTTTACAAGTTAAGGCACTCAATATGCCTTATTCATTCAAGTAATCAATTTTCTAAGATTTGTCTTCATCTAGGCATTATGACAAATAAGGAGAAGTTTGTAGAGATTTTTGGGAGTCTAAACTACATTTACATGGAATTATTTAAATTATTTACACATGTGTGAGGTCATATGGATCTCAAGAAGACAAATCAATGTAAATCTATAGTCTACAGGTAGTTTGGAGAAGTTATATGGTTCAGAGGTTGATCCATGGTTATCAAGTATCATTCATGGTCATGTGTTCATATTTCATGATTATTAAATATTCCAAAGAATACCATAATAAATTATCCATAAATTTTCTATCAAACCTCTTCACAGTTATAGTTTAAGAAAGGTTAAAGAAAGTTAGCATATGTTAAGGTTATTAGCAAATTCCTGAGTTTCCATTTTAAGAATTATATGCTTCTCAAAAGCCTCCAAATTGTTATGAATGATTGGTATATATTCCTATGCTCCCTAATAGCATACATAACTATCAAGGTATTTCATCCATGAATATTTTCACTTCTTTTATGTTTCATCCCCAAAAACAGTCTTTACACTACCTTTTATCACTATTTCAAACCTTTCTTTCCTTCTCCATTCTTATTTATCATCATCCAGTACCATCATATAACCTTAAATTAATTCCACATCATGAAAACACTATAAAATAAGATTAAATATAGTTGTAATCATCATGGTCTTGCAAATGTTGTATGCAGACCTTAAGACCTTGCTAAACAAAGAGGAATCACCATTTATAGCCAAGATTTAAGAACATCATTAGGTCTTTATCAAGAAAGGTCAATAGATTGAGGTATATAAAGTAAATTTTGAACTATATACAAGATAATAACATCATAATCATATTGGTGAAAAAATTTACTCAAATTCAAAACATCCAATCTTACCTACAATCTGTACACTCAACACAGGAATATCCACCTACAACCATGATAAAAAGAGGGAGATCAAAGATACAAGACAAGGAAAAGCTTGGTTCTTTGAGAAGAAGACCTGAGATAATAAATAATTTTAAGTAAGAGTGAGATAATTTTAGTGACATTTGAGGTCTTTTGGTATCAAACCAAATAATTAAAACTCTACCACAGTTTTTACAAGGGCCAAATTTTGATGCACAGTCAAACTTATAGTGGAGAAAGGTCTATTTTCAAAAGGTATAATAATAAGTAAGAAAATATAGTGTTGAAATGTGATGCATATTATATTTATATAAAATTTTGATCCTAAGTATTAATTAAACTCAAAATATATAATAGGATACATTTCCATATGAAACTTCAACTTCAACAGTGTTTGAAGAATCTTCAAGTATCCCAATGCTTGATCAAATTAAGACTATGAGGTGTTGTAATGTTTTTTAGGTTCAATAAGGTTTATTAAAAGTTTAAAATTCACTTAATATGGTTATTAATACCAAAAAATGTGGTCCAAATTTTAAGGTAACATGGTTATTCACCTAATCAAGCATCACCTATAGTTATGTTTTGAAGGACACGCAGTTATAAGCTAAGAAGTGGGAAGATAAATGTGAATACTTTCAAGAGAGTTTCAGATTAAAATAAGGATATGGAACTTATATGAATAATTTTATGAATGAATTATAGATTCATAATATATATCATAACTCTCTCCTAACATTCCATCTGACATAGTCTATACAATGACCAAATCTCTCTACATAATCAGGCCTATATGAAGATCATCCAATTTTCAAGATAAAGTGTTTATAGAGATGTGAAATATGTTTGAAACTAATTAGAGGCCTTGAGTAGGTTCATGGAATATTTTAAGAGGTTATTAAAATTAAGGGAGATACTAGGCCATTTTGGCATGTTAAGACAATCTTAAGGATTGAATTGATGATCCTAAGACACCTATAAGTGACTTATGGAAGAGATGGGTCTAAATGGAAGGATATAACATCAATGATGATTCTTAAGACAAATCATGAAATTCACAAGCCTATGTACTAAAACAACACTTATAGGCACACCTAATGGAGTGTACTCAATCCTATATCTAAGTAAGAAGTCAAAGTAAGGATTGAAGGAATTTTGAGATATGAAATAGATAAATCAATTGTATGGGTTTTTTAATAAGGTCAGTGTAGAGGATTTGAATTTATAAATTATAAAGTTTCACTCAAAATAACCTTGCAATCAGACCTTCACCTACGATAAATCAAGAAAGTGTTAAAGCAATGTCAATACCTAGAAGGTAGACATGACTCTTTGAGACATGATGTGGTTATATAATTCAATAAAACATGAAAAACATGGATATATACCTCATAATAACCTTAAATACATATAAATATCCTCATTACCTCTAATCAAAACTAAAACATAGTCATGCCTACCCATAGTCAACAAACACAATCAACTCCATTAACAATTTTAGGGAAATCTATAATTTTGAGTCCTCTACAGGTGGATTTAGACTCTATTTTTTTGGTAAAAATGGTATTTTTAGGTATTTCGAACTAATAATTCCATTTTAAATGTCAAATAAAAAGTGTAAATGATCACTATTTTGTCGCAAACCTCATATAGTCTACTGATAGTTATAATTGAGGCCATGATGCCTATTTGAGGTCTAAAGCATCATATAGAGGGTTTTAACATAATGTGAATATTTTTGAGGATGATAAAAGGTGATAATAATGTATACATTTTTTTTAATATTTATTACACTCAAATTGTAAATCAACAACACCTTGAGGGAAAGTAAAGAGAAATAAGTTTGTGTTTAGTATTAATGACATTTATATGTGTTTTGGATGGTATTTGAAGACACTAGGAATGTTATTAGAAGGATATAAAGGTAAGAAATTATGATAAATAATAGGTCATTTTTCTCAATTAAAGTCACCAAACTCAATCACCCAAGGGTTAGAAAGCTATTATGCTTACAAACCCTAGGGAAGAGAGATGAAGAGAGTATATTGATTTGAGAGGATGAAGAATCAAATAAAGGATGGTTATTACTATAATAACATATGGTATATGTTTAAAAATTAATTATACATGTATAATAATGATAAATAAACCTCTCAAGCCTTAAAACTCCATACACACACATGTGAGGCGGAGAAAACTTACAGATAGTCTTAAGAGATCATGAAGAGAAATGTTGAAGTTTGATCATTTGAAGATGAGAATAGAGGTTGAAATAGGTAATAAATAACTATAATGATGGTTTTTAATCCCCCATATTATCCTACAATTCACTCAAGCCTCCAACACTCAAATTTGGGTAATTAGGCCTAGAAACTAGTTTTATGCCTAAAAGGCCTATATCACCTTGAGGTACTTATAAAATCTATCAATAAAAGGTGAGTTCATGATAATGATTAAGGAGGTGTTTCAGGTCCCATAAATTTTATTTAAATTATATAAAATAAAATAAAAGTCAAATTATAGTCCTTAAAATTAATTCAAACTACTACAGTCAAGACAATCATTCAAACCACCTATTCAAGAGCTCATATCTGTAAGAACAAGAGGAGTTAGACTAAATGACATTAGAATTATTTGAAGAAAAATATTTAATTTTAATCCATAAAGGATTTATTTTTATTAATGATTTTAGGTTTATGAACCATCTCTATGACTATAAGTAGGTCCTGAATGCATGTAAAACCCTACAAGTTAACTTCTCTACATATATATCTTTCAACACCTTTTGCATGGGAACCCAAGCTTCTCAGTAAGGTTGAAAGGGTATTTTTAATATATATCCATGGAAATAATTTATATTTTTGAGGTTTTTACTTTATGAACCATCATTAATAAGGTTCACCTCCTCCCAAACCCTCCTACAAACTAATTTTGAGAGAAGTGAAGTTTACTGCATCCAAACACCGATGAATCATCCTATAAACTCTTGAAACATGAAATAAAATTAGAGAGGGTCTTGGAAATGGTATTGTGATGTGTGTAACTATATGTACATGACATAAAATAGGGTGTTTTAAGGAAAAAGTGCATAAATAGAGGTACAAGGTAGTTTAATTTGATTCCAATCATTGGAGATGATTGTTTGACATTTGTTTTGCATCCTTAAAACATTATATGATCAAAACCATTCCTATAAATTCATTTATTAACTTCTTTAAAAAAACAAGTCTATATAAATGAAAGACATATTGACCTAGTCAACTAGTTTGACCACTTTGCAGGTGTTGCTTGCCTAGGAGGACTTATTTCATGATGTGAAGTTTTTCAAGGTCTCAAACTCACTATATTTTTAGGTTTTAAAATTTTCATGTAATTTATAATGGTGATCAAGTAAAAATAGTTAGGCAACTAGGCTTAATTGGCCTAGTAGGCCTACTTAGTTAGCAAAGTAAATTAAGAATGGTGTAGAAGGGATGATGGATGAGTTAAGATAGATTTATCACACCATAAAACTGATCCAAAACATACACAACTAATACTTTAATGTAAAATCATGCTTAACTAATCCTTATCATGAGATAACTAGACCTAAGTGGTAATTAATGCAAAGGAGGTCTAAGGAATGAGATAACTAATATTAAGTGCTAATCTTGAGTTAACTGATCTTTGACTAACAATCAATTAATATTATATAAGTCTTCATGTAGTAAAGAGTTTCATTTAACTTAATTTTATGTCAAGAGGATTTATCTAACCAAGTTACAATGTATAATGCTTTAAAAGGAGTTTGAACAAGTCAACTATGGCCCACCACCTTGTTTCTAATGCCAAACAACTCATGCAAAAGCATCAGTCAAGGAGAGTTTTATGGAAGACTATTGGTAGCTATTTATAACTAAAGTCTTAATTGATTTTATGATTAGATGACTCTTTCTTCTCTCCTCTATGCCATTCTCTTGGTTTATTCTCTTCTAATGTTCTATATAGATTCTTATCAGTAGTATGGTGGATTATACCAAATTTATGATAACCCTCATGAACCTTGTTATCCTCCATATGAGCCATATCAGTTCTAAGATCAACCACCCTTCCAAGCTTCATAATTTTTATGATGAGTTTGAGGAGATGGAGAGGATGAACCAAATCATTTTTGAATAAATTTTAGCCTTGAGATAAGATTAGTCAAGTAAATAATCTCAAAAGTCACTTCTTCCTGTTGCCCCATGCCACTCTGCATGGATTCTAATTCCATCTCAGCAAGAATTTTTTCCAATCATTCCCCAAGATACAATATCTTCAATGCAAAAGGCTCTTGAACCCAATTTTATAACTTGGAAACAATTATAGCAGTCAAGCATAGGCCCAAGTTTTGAAGTCAAGGATATAATTGAAGTCATTTAAGCCCCTCCACTCCCTCCTCAAGAACCCAAGGCCTTCCTCTCATATAAATATATTCAAGGACAAATGAAAAAAATAGGTGGTTATGGTTGTTAAATTTTATTATCCCTATGATCATAATCAATCAGCCATGGTAACTCTTTTAGATTTGTTTCACCTTTATGAGCTTTTCCACGAGTCCACAATGCCATTGAGAAAGATCCTCTCCTTTATGAGGTAAATGAAGAAGATTCAACTAAGGTATATGAATATGAGAGTCACTTGAGTTAACATGATGATAACATCATCATTGACAAACTCCTTTCCAAGGAAGATCATGATTCAATCTCTTAGAATGTAAAAGAGGATGAATTACAAGAGGTGGTTGGGATAGAGGATGAGATTCAAGTAAAAGATGAGATACAAGAGGAAGAAACTCCAATTGAATAATAAAAATATGTTTCCTATGAATTCATTGGTCATATTGTATCTTCCATTCATCATGATAGCTCACAAGAACTTTCAAAAGTGTTAGAAGACAAGTACAAACTAGCCAATGAAGATGAAGAACAAGTTGACTTTGAGAACATGCTAGATCATCGAGCTGGTGTTGAAGATGAAACTAATTCAAATAAGAAATCTAAGATATAAAATGATGATTTACATTATCATGATCATGATCAATAAATTTATATTTCAAACCATGATATGATTGGTCCTATACCTTCTACTATTTAAATTGAAGAATTCTCAACCATACTTTGGCTTGGTGAGAACCAATCAATGGGTTTGTTTGATGTCATCAATTTAGGTTATTTTATACTTGAAGGTGATTCATTTCATAGTGAGATAAGTAGTCCCATCAAGAAATAATAAATCAGCCCTTTAAGAAATAAAATCCAAGAAGTTGTCTTCTCAAGAGATGACTTGTTTGAGTCTCTCAAGCAAGGTTATCAACTCCTCACTCCATCTTTAGATGTTTTTCAATTTTTGGAGGATGGAAATGAAATTAAATGGCCTCAAGAATTCATGACATTAGATTCATCTATTTTGGAAAGCATCCTTATATCTATAACATAAGAGACACTTTAGGTTATCTAACATTACCATCATCATCCCATGAATGAGGCAGAATTAACATTGTTCTTACAAAGTACATGGATATGGAAAAATTATGGTTGGGTATTGGACTCACATTTATAATTCATACATCTAAAATTAAAACTAGAAATCCCATAAACTTCCCTAATAGGCCATTAATGTTCAAATGATCTTAGTTTTAATAAAGAGATATCAAGATGTGGCAATGATGCATTATGATGCTATAGTGGACAATTAAGTTTCTCATTTGACCGTGGAGGATAAATTTTGATATCAGGTTAGTTGTTTTAGGTTATTTATATTATTTAAAAAAGTAATTAGAACAAGTAGTAGTCTACTATATTGTTCTTGTTTTATTTAGGTTATGTGTTCTTTTAGTTTAGAGTGTGTTCTTGTGTTGTATCTGTTGAGTCTTGTTGATGTTATAGTTAAAGAGAGGTGTTTCAAAGTACAAAATATGTTTGGTAATCCAATTTATCATTAAAATCATGTTGTCATGTTTCAAAAATATAATTTTCATGAATTTTGAGTGAGTTTTCTTGACTAGTAGGATGGTCAACCCCTATAGTCACCAAAAATGTTGGCAATTTGGCATATCAAGGCCAAATGCAACCCCCTATAACTTAAAACTTTTCATGGCACCAGTATAAACCTCTATATGGTGGTCTACTATAGGTATGTCAACTAAAAGTGAAGTTTTTGAGTATTTTAATGATAAATTTTGAGTCAAAAATATATTAAATCATCCAAAATACCTTTAATTAATTTCATATTTATGTCATTACCTTATTTCAAAAGTCTTATGTTTTGGATCCATCTCTTCATGCAAGTAAAGCATCGTCCTAGCCTCTAAAAGTTCCCATGTGCCAAATTTTCTCCTTTTATAATATAAAAAGACTTTTAATTATTCTAAACTCCCTCTTGACTCGTTATTTTCATTATCATTCCCTAAATTGGTGGTTTTAAGCCTTAAGTTTGGATAAAATGCAAATAAATGAGTATTTTCATGATTTTTCATGCATGAGTACAAACTTGTATGGCTTTTACATACAATAAAAATCATGATCATTAATATGAAGTTATCATAGGTGTTTTATAAGAAATTCAAGGAAAAAACACATCATACAGGCCCAAAACTAGTTCCCTTCATTCACCTTGCTTCTTTACAAATTAAGAGAGCCCTTCAGGTTTGTAGATGGTACCACCATGAGAGAGAAAATCAAGGTCTAGAATTTTGAGTAGAGAAAGGGGTCTAAGAGAAATTCCATATATAGTAATTTTTTCTCAATTTCTCTCTCTCCTTCATAAAACATCCTTTACAAGTTAAGGCACTCACTATGCCTTCTTCATTCAAGCAAACAACCAGTTTTCAGATATTTCTCTTCATCTAGGCATCATGATAGAAAAATGAAAGTTTGTAGAGATTTTTAGGAGTATGATTCACATTTACATGGAATAATTCAACTTATTTCCACATGTTGGAGGTCATATGGATCTCAATAAGACAAATCAATGTAAGTATGTAGTCTGTAAGTAGTTTGGAGCAGTTGTATGATTCAAAGGTTGATCCATGGTTATCAATTTTCATCATGACATGGTTTGTATGTATCTTTCATGGTCATGGGTTCCTCATTAGATATTATAAAAGATTAAAAAGCACACCATAATAAATAATCCATCAATTTTCTATCAAACCTCTTCATAGTAATAATTTAGCAAAGGTTAATTAATGTTAGCATATGTTAAGGTTATTAACAAATTCCTAGGTTTCCATTTTTAGCAGTATATGCTTCTTAAAATCCTCCAAAGTGGTATGATTGATTAGTCTATATTCCTATTCTCCCTAAGAGATCCATGACTCTAAAATTATTGGATCCATGAATATTTTCACCTTCATCATGTTTTATCCCCAAATATAGTCTTTACACTACTTTTCTTCACTATTTCAAGCCTTTCTTTCCATCTCCATTCTCATTTCCCATCATCCATTACCATCATATCAGCTTCCATTCACTTCCACCACATGAAAACACTATCAAAGAAGAGTCAAGATTATTATAAGCATCATGATCTTATAAATGTTGTATGCAGACCTTAAAACTCTACTAAATAGAGGGGAATCATCATCTACAACCAAGATTTATGAACATCTATAGTCTTGTTAAGGTCATTATCAAGAAATGTCTATGGATTGAGGATTGTGAATTAAATTTTGCACTCTCTATAATTAAATAAAATAATATTCACATTTTTTAACATATTTTCTCAAATTCCAAACATCCAATATTACCTACAGTCTATAAAATTAACATAAGAATCTCCACCTACATCCATGCTAGAAAGAGGGAGATCAAAGATACAAGATAAGGATAAAATTGGTCCTTTGAGAGGAAGAGTTAAGATATAAAATAATTGAAATCAAGATTGAGGGCATTGGATTAACCTTGGAGATATATTGGTATCAAATCCAAGCATTAAAACTCTACCATGGTCTGTACAAGGGCCTAATTTTGATGCACAATTAAGTTTATAATGGAAAAAGGTCTATTTTAAAAAGGTAAAATAATGAGTTAGAAATTACAATGTTTCAAGGTGATTCATATGATATTTGGATAAAAGGTGGATCTTAAGGATGAATAAAACTTAAAACTTAGAATAGGATACATTTTCAAATGAACCTCCATCTACAATAGTGTTTTAAAAATCTTCAAGTATGCCAGTGCTAGATCAAATTAAAACTGTGAGGTATTGTCATGTTATTTAGGTTCAATAAGGTTTGTTCCATATTTGAAAATAAATTAATATCTTTTGTAATATCAAAAAATTATATCAAAATTTCAAGGTAACATGGTCATTCACCTAATCAAACATCACCTATAATCATTTTTTTAAGGACACACAATCATAAGCCAAGAAGTGGGCAAAAAAATATGAAGACTTTCAAGAGTTTAAGATTAAAATGAGGTTATGGAACTTATTTGAATAATTTAATTAATGAATTATAGGTCCATAATCTATATCCTAGACTCTCTCCTAGCATTCTATCTGACACATTCTGTATAATGACCAAATTTCTCTACATAGTTAGGCTTATATGAAGATCACCCAATTTTCAAGATAAAGTGTTGACAGAGATCTGAAAGATGTTTGAACCTAATTGGAGGCCTTGAATAGGTTCATGGATTTTTTGAATAATTTAGGACCATTGAGGGAGATACTAGGCGATTTTGGCATGTTAAGATAGTCTTAAGGATTGAATTGATGATCCTAAGACTCCTACAAGTGATTTATAGAAGAGGTGGGTCTAAATAGAAAAGAGAGAATAGAGAGATTGTTTTAAAATGAGCCTTGAGATTAATTAAAACTCTATAAAACATCAAGAGGTTCATAATAGGTCAGTAATGGATAAGGACATAGTTCATAGTTGTATTCAAAACCTTCTCAAATCATCTACAAGCCTATCTCTTTGGAAAACTCAGTTTCAAACATAATAAAGAATGACTTGAATGCTTGAAAAGTCATTGAATACCATTTGAATTTTCAAAATAGTATCATTTATCATTGAAGGAGTTAACAAAAATGATGATTACTAAGGCAAAGCATGAAATTCATAGGCTTGTGTACTAAACTAACACTTACAGCCTCACCTAATGGAGTGTACTCAATCCTATATCTAAGTGAGAAGGAAAAGTAAGAATTGAAGGAATTTTGAGATACATGACACCTAAATAAGTTGTATGGGGTTATTAATAAGGTTAATTTAGAGGAGGTTAGTTTCTAAAATATAATATTTCACTCAAGAGAACCATGTAGTCAGACCTTCACCTACAATGAATCAAGAAAGTGTTAAAGCATTTTCAACATCTGGAAGGTAGACATGAATCTTTGAGACATGAGGTGGTTATATACTTCAATAAAATATGAAAAAACATGTATATTTTCCTAATAATCACCTTAAATACCTATAAATAGCCTCATTACCTCTAATCAACACCAAAACACAGTCATGCCTGCCCATAATCAACAAACATAATCAACTCTATTGATATTTTTGGGGAAATATGTCATGTTGAATCCCCTATAGGTGGTGTTAGAATATAATTTTTGGCTAAAATGGTATTTATAGGTATTTTTAACTACTCATTCCATTTTAAATGTCAAATAAATGGTGGAAATGATCACTATTTTTTCACAAACCTCATATAGTCTATTGGTAGTTATAATTGAGGCCATGATGCCTATTTCAAGTCTAAAGCATCAGAAAAAAGGTTTTTACATCATGTGAATATTTTTTAGGCTGATAAAAGGTGATAATAGTGTCTCCATATGTTGTTAAATATTTATGGCACTCAAATTACAAATCAACAACACCTTGAGGGCAAGTGAAGAGGAACATTACTATGTTTAGTATTAATGACATTTCCATATGTTTTGGATGGTATTTTAAGACATAAATCATGTGAATAGAAGGTTATAAAGGTAATATATATTTAAAAATCATATCATGATATATAATATCTTATGTTTTGTGAGTAAAATCACCAAACTCAGTCACCCAAGGGTTAAGAAGTTATGACTTCTTGCAAACCCTAGGGTAGAGAGATGAAGAGAATATAGGGATTTGAGAGGATGGAGACTTACATTGAGGATAGTTATAAATATAATAACATATTTTAGAGGTTTAAAACTTCATTAAACATGTTTTATAAGGATAAACAACCTACCATGCCTCAAAACTCCATACACACATAAGTGAGGTAGAGAAAACTTACAGGCAGTCTTAAGAGACCATGAAGAGGAAAGTTGAAGTTTGATCATTTGAATATGATAATATAGGTTGGATTAGGTAATAAATAAGTATAATTATGGTTTTTAATCCTATATATCATATTATAGATCACTCAGAATTCCAATACTCATATTTGGCCAATTAGGCCTATAAACCATTTTTAGGCCTAGAAGGCCTATATTACCTTGAGGCACTTACAAACTCTATCAAGAAAAGGTAACTTCATGAGAATTTTTAATGGATGGTTCAGGTCCCATAAATGGTATTTCAATTATATAAATTCAAATAAATGTTAATTTATATTCCTTAAGGATTAATTCAAACTACTGTAGTCAAGATTATCATTTGAACCACCTATTCAAGAGCTCGTATCTTTCACCACAGGAGGAGTTGGACCAAATGATCTTATCATGATTTGAGGACCCCTATTTAATTTTAATCCATGAAGTATTTATTTTCATTAATAATTTTAGGTTTATGAACCATTTATAAGATTATAAATAGGTCCATAATTCATACAAAAACCTACAAGTTAACTTCTCTACATACATATATTTTCACACCTTTTGCATGGGAACCTAAGATTCTAAATAAATTTGAAGAGGTATATGGAATATATATCTATGACAATAAGTTATAGTTTGGAGATCCATACTTTATAAACCATTGTTAAGAAATTTCACCTTCAAAACCCTCCTAATCCCTCCTATAGACTAATTTTGAGAAAAGTGAAGTTTGTTGCATCCAAATACCCATGAATCATATTATAAACTAATTAAACATTAATTAAACTCAAATAGGATCTTGTAAATGGTACCATGATGTATAAAACTATAGGTGCATGGTAGAAAATAAGGTTTTTTTATGTAAAAGTGCATAAATAGAGGTATAAGGAAGTGTAACATGATTCCAATCACTGAAGATGATTATTTGGAACTTGTTATACATAATAAAATCATAATATGATAAAAAAAAATGACAATAAATTCCTCTATGCACTTATTCATAATAACCAATCTACAAAAATGAAAGACAAATCAACCTAGATAATTAGTTTGACCACTTTACAGGTGTTGCTTGCCTATGAGGACTCATTTCATTACATGAGTTTGTTCAAGGTCTCAAAATCACTATATTTGTAGGTTTTAAATGTTTCATTCAGGTTATAATGGACATCAAGTAAAAATAGTTAGGCAACTAGGCCTAGTAGACCTAATTCGTCAAGCAAGGAAATGAAGAATGGTGTAGAAGGGATTATAAATGAGTTAAGGTAGAGTTTCTATGCCATAAAACTAATCAAATTCATGTGCAATTGATCCTTTAATTCAAAATCATGATTAAATAATCCTTATCATGAGATAACTGGACCTAAGTGGTAATCAATGTAAATGAGGGCTAAAGAATGAGTTAACTTATCTTAAGTTTCAATCATGAGTTAACTAATCCTTGACTAAAAATAAATGCATATTATATCATTATTCATGCAAGAAAGAGATTCATTTAACTTAATTTTATGTTATAAGGATTTATCTAACCATGTTATGGAATAGAATGCTTTAAAAGGAGTTTTAAAAAGTCAACTATGGTCCACCACCTTATTTCCAATGCCAAATAAATAATGTAAGATCATCAATCAAGGAGAGTTTAATAAAATGTTATTGGTAATTGTTTGTATTTGAAGTATTTCTTGAGTTGATGATTAAATGACTCTTTCTTCTCTCCTCTATGTCATTCTCTTGGATTTTTCTTTTCTTATGTTCTATATATTGAGGCCTTGAATCCTTTTTTCATGATCCCTCTCTTCGACATGAGGAAAATATACCAAGATTAACATTTTTAACCTCTTGAATCAATAAAATAGACTATTATAGTATCTCTATGATTGAATTATAGTGTGTATATGCTTGTTCAAATGTGTATAAGTGATATAAATCTTCCCTTAACATGTTCTTTCCATACTTATCTATTGAGGAATTATATTTTTTAGGTTATATGAAGTGTCAAAAATTAGTTATCAAAATTGTAGTGTAAAAAGGTCTAATCATGTCTCAAAGTAGACCTCTCTCCCTTTACCTCCAATATATATTCATACATCAAGACCTACATGTTAAACACTATTGAAAAAAAGCCTTAGAGATAGTCTCTTAGTCCATTTTTGGTAATGAGTGCTATAAAAGTACAAATTTGAGTTGATGAACCAACAATATAGGTGTATCACCATCAATAGAATGGGATTTCTCTTCCAGTTATCTTTCTAACCCTTTTCACCCCCAAAGCAAAGTAAGTTTTAGTAAACTAAGAAAAACTTATATATTCAGAGGAGCTAACCTCATAATCTATATATTTTTTATAGGATACAAGTATCCCACAACCTATAGACCAATCCAATGTTAGTCAAGGTTTTAAGGATATCTAAGCAATCTATTTCAATAGGGTGTAACTTAGGTTACTAAAAAGTACATAGTAGTTATGGCTAATATAAATAGTACATTTAGGGATCAAGTGATCAAATTCTCACCAGGAGATGAATTCTATGATTAGATTAGAAAAGCATTATCTGAGAATGATTAGAATCCTTGATATAAAGGATTTAGATTAGAGAGTGATGGTCTTATATGTTATAATGGAAGGATGTATATGCCAAATCGAGATAATCTATAGATTGTAATGTTAAAGTAACTACACAATGCCCCATAATTAATATATTCATGAGTAACCATGCTCATGGCAGAGCTTAGACCACTGTATTTATAAAAGGAAATCAAGAGAGTGTTGGGGCCAACATACCCCTAATTCTAAAAATTGGGGCCCTTGAGATGGTTGAAACCTTGTTGTTACCAATATTACCTTACTCCTAGGTTTTAGTATAATTTGAAGATCATCCATTCTGATAAGGTGGCTTTATTTTTTTAAACCCTAGTGCACTTGATTCTTATACATTTCACTTGGTTTTGTAAATAATGTAAGTTTCAAGGAAAATACTAGTTTTTACCAGACAAAGATTCGCAAGAGTTTTGCTAGTAGTGATTTACTAAACCTTAACCTTGGTCACTTTTTGAGAAACCTTGAGTTTAAAACCTTAGGTATGGAACCCTCAAAATTTAAATTTAAATTTTGAGAGGGAATCATTTGGTAGGAATATTTAAGATAATATTTTCGACCTAATCTTAATTTTATATTAAGGCTTAGTCTTATTTATTAATGTTACTAAACCTTAATGTAAAATTAATTATAAGTCTTTCAATATTCTCTTAAATATATTTTTTTCCCTAACCACCCCATGGAATCCCTCAATAAGGCCCCCTTATGACTTCCTAAGTTGAAACCCCCTTTCTCATTTTAAACAAGTTAGTCTAAGTTTTTATCCTAAGACCCTTTTGTATTTATTAATATGAACAGGGATTTACAATATAAACTTAGCCTATTATTATTAGCCAATGGTCTTAAATTAAAAATCATGCATCTTGTAAGATCTAACTTCCCATTCTTGATCTTGTATTTTGATCCAATGATGCATAACTAAGGGAGATCCAATGGTCTACACTTCATTGCAGGGTCAGATCTGATGGTGCAAGCTAAGGGTTGAAAGGTCAAAGCTATGCAAAGTCATCAAGTGGAAACCACTCACACCTAACTAAATCAGCAAGGGTACCACATATTTAACACAACCAATCACATGTAAATCCTCAGATCTTGATCCAATGGCTATCACTCTTTCAATATGATGAAGCGTATTGAGTCCATGACCCTAGAAAGCTCTATAAAAACATTATGTGATACTCTCACATTCAACCACAAGGACTTCATAAAATTGAATTTAAAATTAAATATCATGTCATTTAGCCTTTTTGAGGATGCATATGATGTGAGTGAGACCATCAAATTTAATATAAACAAATATTTTTTCCTAAAGCAAAATGGGCATGTTCTGAGTTTTAATGGGTCTTGTATTTATTTTTCAAATAAACTTAGGCTAAATTATTTAAACTAAGTATTTATTGTATCCTAAAAATAATGTAATCATCATACATATTATAGGATCCAACATCCTTCACTTTCTCATACCAATTAGATCCAATGGTGTGAGATCTTCAATGGCGTGACAAGAAGCTAGGTTGTATAATTATGGGCCTAGAAGCTTGTAGTGACCAATAAGATAAAAGGCCTAGGATTTCAATAAAAGGTCCATATGGAAGCCATATATCTTTGTACAATGGTGAAAAACAAAAGGAAGAATTCAAAGGCCAATGGCTAGTCCCCACTCATACAAATATGAAAATTTCTACAAAAAGGAGCCAAATGGAGGCCACATAAGATCCACACAGACAAAAGATGACATAACTTAGATTTTATCCATCTAGAAATGTAAAGGTTTAAAATCAAGTTGCAATTAGATCTTGAGACATAATAAATCCTTAATCCTAGTCACCTCCATCATTAAAGATCCCAAAATAACTAAAACTTACATACAAAGGGAAATTTTGTGTGGTCAAATTACAATTGGAGCTTATTAATCAATTCTAAGTGTAAAAGAGAGCATCTAGAGATTTATATCGATTTGATACTAAGATTTTTAAGGGGTTAAGAAGCCATGGAAATAAGAAGGCAATAATGGTAGGAAAAGGTCAAACTCTACCTTTCCACATATTATTTAGGTAGAGTATTCAAAGATATAGAGTTGGACATTGAGGCATTGAAAAAATGGGTACAAAAATTAGTTTGATCTCTTCTTCACCATTAATGAAATGAAATACCTCACACAAAATAAAAAGATAATTAAATTAATAGACATCAGATACAAGGGTTTAGTAGTAGTCCAATTGGCTAGTCTCCACCATGCAGCTACCAAACCAGAGGTACTTCATTGTATAGATGTGCTTCCTCCTCTTTTTATTAATTATAGAGTAGATGAGGACTAGATTAATAGGGATAGAACCTCCAAGATAGTAGATTATGTTTCCACTATATCCTTTGAGGGTTATTATAATCTCCCTTAGTCTCATGTGGATTTTCACACAATTAAAGACTGGACCACAAAAAATGACCTAGATACCATCCTTAGACCTTGGCTCAATCAAGGAAAGTTTATTTTCAAAGAATCCTAGGGTAAAATTTTAATATCCTAATTTATGGAAGGGATTAGGGTTATTATGGCCTTAATAAATAGAATCTCTAGAGCTTCCATAGCTACTTATGTCAACACTACCTAGGTTTCATATGTATACTTCCTAATTGAGCAACAACTCACCCCTCTCATTAGGGAAACGATAAGTATCCACCTTGGTCGGTAATTCCTAACCATCAAGTGAAAGACCAACAAATAATTTTTCATGATGACCTACCTTATTGATGCCTTGCTAGCTTCCACCAAGTTCTCCCATATTAAGAATTAGTCTCTTAGTAGTAGAATCTTAGTTTACCACCATTAATCTAAACTTTATATATTCAAGTATAGAAACAAATTTCAATTCATTTGTGATGGCATCTTTCCCTCTTTGGTTGAGGATATCACTAGATCTCCCATGCCTAGGATGCACCCCATGATTAAGAGAGATATAGAGATGATGGGGGATATATGGTACTAGCTAGAATTCACAGTGATAAGGATTGAGGGAACCATGCCATCACCCTTTAGATTACCTATCTGTGTGCCACCCAAGCTTGCTGAGCTAGAAATGACCTTTCAGCTCATCAATGGGATTGATAGGGTTTGTATAAAAAAGAAGAAGCACCTCCTCCATCCCTTCCATCTCATAATTGTAAGGACCACACTAAAATATTAGAAGCAAATAGACATTATGTCTAGGTAAAGAGGAGCCTTTATCTTCCAAATGGATGAACTTAGAATGTAGGACCCTAGAAGAATAATAAAGAATTGTTTTCAAGATAAGATGTTCAAATAGGTATATGAGAATCAACCTAGAATTTTTTTCCACATTTACACTAGGGTAAGAGGTTTTGAGGAGGTATTGTCAAGATTAAGAGAGTGCAATGCCAAACTAGAGCATAGGTTGACACATGAGTAGAATCTAATAAAGGACATTTAGCAAATGTACCCTATTCAATATCATTTTATAACTTTTACCTCAAGACCACCTCAAGGATCTTCCCAAGCAAAGGTGTCACCATCATAAGCACCCCCTTAGATAGTTCTACCACCTCCTCAAGACCCTAGTAAGTAGTAATTAGAAGTAAGACTAAGAGAGGGAACATCATCTTCAGTCCCTCCCCAAAAACCTCCACCTTTAGTGGAACATGTAGACATGGTGGGTCTTGATCCATATGAGACAATGGAGAAAGTATTCAGGGCTCTTGAATATATTTATGGGTCAAATAAGGAAGAAATAGAGGAAGACCCTGCTACCCAAGCATGGAAACTTGTAGAGGCCCCTGAAAAGTTTAAGAAAGAGAAGGGGAAGGAGCATGAACTAGATTTAGTCACAAAAACTAGCCAAAGGAAGAGGAAGGCTGATTTGGCCTTGTCTCCATCTATTCTAAAAGGCTAAAACTATCCTTTGTACATCCAACCTAGGAAATAAATTTATTTAGTGATGAATTCCCCATTCATGTGCTAGTCATTCTTGATTGGTTCATATAGGGCTTTAAATTTACAAAATATTCCTACTATGGCCCATTCATGGTAATTAATTAAAAGTAGCAACATTAATGAGGACCTCTAACTTTGGATTGTATAAATCATAAAGGGGAAAGAAGAGATAAGAATAGTGGAATCAAAAGGAGCTAGTGGTAAGAGAATAGATGTTCCTAGATAATCTAGTGGAACCAAAGTGGAAATACCAAAAGACACCTAGCTAAATAATCCTACCATTACCATTTTATTTAATCTAAATATCACAAGCCTAGAGAAGATCACCATAAGGAAAACTATGGTGGGTACTGAAGAGTTCACCTTTAAAAAGGTTGACCCTTTCATAGGCCTAACTCCAGTTGGAGGAGAAGTAGTGGGAGAAAATCCCATCCATCAGAAGGATGTGGAGAGCCTAGTGAGATTACAATCAACATAAGCAATGGTTTTAATTAGGGGATTGAAGTAACAAATTTTTGACTTGTGGAGGGAGAAACAAAACCTTGAGACCCTAGCCATCATCTTTCTTCCTAATGTAATGATAAAGATGCTTGATGATTCCTTATTTGATATGTTTAAGGCCTTAAATGCCATGAAGCTTAGAGATGATGCCTTAAATCAATAAGCTCAAGAAACTCAGGCTTTGGTCATCTAGTGGGAGGCTTCAGAGGACCAAATTGCTAAGCTCATTAATGTACAAGTAAAGGGACAAATCCCAAACTTTAGGACTATTAGTCTGGGACACTTAAGTGCCATTTTAGGAATTATTATTAACAAGGTATATGAATTCAACACATGGTACAATTATGTAAATGAGTTCATAAGGGAGGATGAAATTTTGATCAACATGATTGACAAACTCATGGGAACAATGTTGACAAAACCTTCACAACTCACTACTATGGGGTTTATTGATGATGAAGAGTTCAATGAAAGATCTATTGCCAATAACCAAGAGATAAACGGGAAAATTTATATCCAATCTAGAAGTGATAACCATAGAATAAAGGATCTCATCTTTAATTCAAGAGAGAAGATAAAAGAGGCTTAGAGCATCAAGGAGGCCATTCAGAGGAATGATAAAGAATTTGATAAATTGGTAGATCAAGAAAATGGATGTTTGACGAATCCTATAGTAGATCTTGAGATGATAAATGAACAACATACTAAGGCTAAGGATATACTAAAACAATGACAAATAAGAGGCCCACCACCATCCCAATAGAAGATTCTATATATTGTAATTCTATATACATTTTGTAAAAATAGAATATTCTATTATATAATTAAATGCTATTTTATTAGCATATATATTTTTTGGTCAATCAAACATAGAAGTTCATGTGTATAATATAATTGTAATACAAGTACAACTATCCTTAATGTAAACATATGTATCTTGAAGAACTAATTGGTAAATCACCTATGTTTTCTATAAATAGGAAGTTTTACCATTTTGTGAAAGGAGACATTTTTTAGAAAAATTGTATACTCACACCAATTAATAAAGCTAAAGGAATTCTGCAAAGATTGGCCATTTAGTTGTATTGATAGTTGTAGCTTTTCTCTCAATTATTTGTCTGGATCTTAAATTTGAATGGTTTCTTTAATTCCTAAGCTACATTAACTCATTTATAGGGTTACTAATCTATGATTTTCTAGGTTAGTTGGAAATATCACAAGTTTATTCACTTTGATTTGTCCTATATCAAAGATGTACATTTTCTATTTAGATATATAAACAAAATATTAAAAGTAAACTTGGTTTTTACTTGTAATTTCAATTTTATCCTTAGAAATTGGCCTGGTTTATGATGGAAATTGAGCTTTAGCTATTTTAAATTATAAAATTGGTTTAGATGTACATTTAATAAAATAAAACTTTGTCATAATGTTTGAGGTAAATACTTGCAATCATATTTCTTTCCTTTCTGCCTTACCCTCTCCTCTTTTCTCTTTTTTAAAAATATCCTCACTATAGCTTAATTTTCACTATAAATATCAATTTAGTTTAGCATAACATCAATATTTGACTAAGAATCTATCAAAAAGGCCAAACCAAGGAGGAACAGTCTACTTTACTTTACTGCTATTTCACCATAAGCATCATAATTTCCAAATATTTGCAACTCATGCCCTAAATTCTTGGAATTATAAAATGAGTAGTGTTTTCTGAACACTTAAATCACCTATGGTACATTTAGAAGCATCAATAGGATAAGTTCTACTGGAACTAGAAGGAGGGCCTTGATGCTAATTAGCTAATAATTGGCATCATCTTTATGCCTTTGGGTAGATATTTGATCCCAAGTGTAAAGATTAGTAGTCTTAGAGGTTTTTAAGATATCTTTATGATTTTTTAAGGCAAATATCATAGTTCTTTAATAAATAATTGCTAAATTTGGTAAATATATCTTTGAATTTGAGGTTCTATAGTATTTGAAATTAGAATGGCCTATTCTTGTCAAAGATTAAGTGATCCCTTACAAATTTTTGTTCATCTTGAGCTCAACATGTAAAGATCAACTATATTTGGAAAATAAGATGCATCCTCAATCTACCTTTATGTAGATTTGATGTCCTTTATAATTTTTATGTATATATTTGTATAATTAGCTTAGTATGCATGTTTAGTCCTTACTTCTTGTAAATATTAACTTGATACACCATATTTCAAATAGGATCTCAAATCTTCAAGATGGAATTACCTAGAATTGACACTAAATCATGATAAAAAACAAGTGATCTTTTACTTGAGCTAAAAAATCATTAGAGAACCAAATGTGATAAAGTTAGATGAATAATTTCCAAGTCTTTACCCACTTCTCCTATTTAAGGGACCTTTGAATTTAGACTACATATAGGTATGGCTTGGCTAGGGAAGTCCCCCATTAGGGGTAGTCCATGATTTACTACATAATAATAAGTATTTGCCCATATTTAGTCTTACTGGTGTTGTAACTATCGAGGAACATGTTAAGTCTTTTAAATTTGATTTGAGGTTATTAAATGTCATACATTAGGATGTAACATGTAGATTATTTCCCTTTACTTTCAAATATGAAGCATATGAATGGTTCCTCAATTTGCCTAATAACTACATTACCCCCTAGAATGATTTCAACACCATTTTAATTGATTAATTTGGTAAGATTATTATTCCTTGTGTCATTTATAATCAATTCAAAACCATCAAGAGAGATGCTAGTGAACCTATAATATCTTTCAATGCCAGATTCCAAAAAATGTATAGCAGGACTATGGAACCTTACAAACCTAATGATGTTATAACCATATAAATCTATAAGGATGTAGTAGATCCTATGACTTCTATATTCCTAAAGAGATCAATCCCAAAAATAGCTTCATTATCCCATGCCTATTATGAGGTGGTGGTTATCAGTGATCAAATGCAACCATAGGGATAGATGGATTACTCCATTCCCAATGTTAACCCATAGATTATTACTCTAAACCTTTTTATAAATAATAACCAAAACACCTCAACTCTTAATCAAATCCCAACCCTGAACATTTTGCCTACTAGATATGATGCTCCTAATAAAAATCTAAGATTCTTGAGTCACCAAGCTACTAACGGATCATATATTAATGACCAAAAGTATTTAATACTCAATATTAGTTTAAAAAATAATAATGTACATAATTTTGAGACCTCTAAAAGTGAGCATGATTCTATATTAAAGATGGTTCAATAACTTAGCACCAATTTTCTCCAATTGTAAAAACAAGTTGGTAATACTGGTGAAAGTTATATAAGGAACTTTACTTTCCAAAAGTTTAATAGACCAAGAAATAAATTTCACAACGATAGATTTTACAATAGCAACAAGAATAATGAACCCTCTGCTAGTAACAAAACCATGGATATTAACATCACAAACATTGCTTTTCTTGACTACTATAGATTGCATGTTACTGTTGAGCATGGTGAGATTGATTGCATTACATTCTACAAAGCCTTTGAAGCTTTTCAAAAAGAACTAGATACATTTGAAGTGGTCCCTAACAAGGATAGTGCTACAAATGCTTTTAGATCTAAGTCTTTAGACCAGGTCCACATGGTTGAAACCTTCCAATTCCCTTTTCAAGAAGATAATGAACCTGATAATATTCTTGAAGAGATTCAAGCATTCCAATAATTCTTGAAGACACCTTTGGAGGAATAGGGAAAAGAAACAACCTTTGACTACTTCAACTCTTAATAACTATGGTACCCATCCTGACACTACTTCAAGGAATGACCCTGAGCCACCAAAATGAAGTTCCTCTAATCCTAGTACAGATTCACCAAGAAAGACTAGCTATAAAATTATTGAAGACATGAAGAAAATCAATGCCAATATTACCTTGCATGAGTTAACTCAAATTACTAAACAAATATGTTTGTTGCTAAAGTCTTTATCTAAGAAACTTGGGAACCCACCTAGGGATGATAGTGAATATGTAACCATGAAAATATTTAAGGTATAATACCCCCCATTTCTTCTCACAGTCCAGATATTTGGTAAGAACCTCCACAATTATTTTCTAGATTATGGGGCTTTAATCAATATCATGCCTATAGGAATATGTGAACAATTGGGACTGACTCCAATCAAGTCTAACAAGGTGGTTACCCAATTAGACAAGTCAAGGGTCAAAGTCATTGGGTAATTATTAAATGTACACATGTAGTTGGCTAGTGAACCCAGAGTGCAACAATGTATTAACATCTAAGTAGTATACATTCCCAATGCATATGGACTAATTTTAAGTACAAAGTGGACTAAGGCACTAAATGGATATATGTATACTTATTGTTCACACCTATGGCAACCTTAGAAAGGTGTCCCAAATTAGATAAGAGTGGAAAGAAAACCAAGGATGAAACACATAATAACTTAGTACAATGCTATCAATGAGAGAGTTAATTTCCTTGATTCTAAATTAGGAGTATTCACCTTAGAGACTATAAAATTGGTTGGTTCCCAAGACACTACTACTGTACCTAGTTTATGGAAAAAATTTATTGATGGTGGTAATTGCATGTCTAGATCTAGATTTGGTATTTTTTTAAAAGACCCTATTGATAAACAATATCATGCATCTTATAGACTATAATTCCCATGCACCAATAACCTAGCTAAATATGAGGATCTCATTTTGGGGTTACAATTTTATATTAAAAATAAATTCAAAGAGATAATAGTTTGTGGGGACTCTAAACTTGTAGTCAACCAAGTGAGAAGCAATTATCAATGAAAACTATCATACCAAAAGAAGTATAAATTTAGGGTTTGAGACCTAATAGAGTCTTTTGAGGCATTCAACATCCTCTCTATCCCTAGATAAAAAAATAAAGTTGTTGATGGGATGGCTTCTACTGTAACCAACCTCATGCCTAATCAATATTCTCATAACTTTAGTATTGAGCTAGTACCCTACCCCTCAGTCCTAGATAATGTGAACCATTTCCAAGTCTTTAATGATGATCAATAGATCTTAGAATTCATGACTAACTTAGGATATTTTGAAGCTCATGTTATTAATGAATCTTATGAGCATACCCCTAAAAAGGAATTCAATGGCAAGATCATCCATCTAAGTGATAACAAGATACCTAAAGGGATGGTTTTATTAGAAATATTACTTGACTAATACAAACTCATATAAAAGCTTAACCTCCCCATTGTAAATGGGAAGGACTAAAATTCAATGAATCTTAGACCCCAAGATCAACCCTAGTAGGTTAATATGGGGAAGGCTTGCATAGAAATGGAGAATAAAAAATATAAAGAGTTACTCACCAAGTACAAGGACATAATATTCTAGTCTTATGATGATCTAAAGATATTTAATCCAATGGTTATCACCCATACTATACCCCTCAAGAAGAGTTATAAACCCTTTAGGTAGAAAAAGAGGCTGGTTAACCTATCTTAGAACCCATGATTTATAAAGATATCAAGAAATTATTGGATGAAAGGATTGTGTTTCCAATTCAACACTCCACTTGGGTTTCCAATCTAGTCCTAGTTATAAATAATAATGGTGAAATTAGGTTATGAATTGACTTCAAGTACTTGAAAAAATCATCCAAAAAAGATAATTACCCCTTGCCCTCTCTAGACCAAGTAATATAGGTTGTTTCATGATTAACCATGATGTCTTTCCTTGATGGCTTCTCAAGGTATAACCAAGTGTTAGTTGATAGAGAAGACATAATTAATACAACCTTTACCACTAAGTGGGGATTTTTTGCTTACAAAAGGATGCCCTTTGGGATGATCAATGCAATAGCTACCTTTCAAAGAGCCATGAACCATGGTTTCTAGGGTCTAGTTGGAAAATGCATCATAATATAAATGGATGATCTAATAGTATTCTCCATAAATAGAGAAGATCATTTCACACACATTTAGTAAGTATTTGAGAGATGTCGAAGATATGGTATTTCTCTTAACCCTAAGAAAATCATCTTTTGTGTTATTGAAGGGAGGTTTCTAGGTCATGTTATCACTAAGTATAGGATCTATGTAGATCCTAAAAGGGTGGAAGCCATCTCTAAGATAGAGATTCCAAATAGTTAGAAAGAACTAAATTCATTATTTAGTAAGATAAAATTTGTAAGGAAATTCATCTCAGGGTTTACTGAGATCATTAAACCATTGATTGATATGATTAAGAAGGATGCTAAGGTTACCTAAAATGAGGAGTCCAAGAAAGCATTTAACAACATCAAATAAGTAATCAATCAAGCCCCAGTACTGATAAGTCCAAACTTTTCAAGGGAATTTTATTTATACTCATTTGCTTTTGATCACACCATGGCAGTAGTCCTAACTCAAAAATTTGATGGGAATGATCACCCAATTAATTTTATGAGTACCAATTTCAAGAATGTTGAACTAAATTAGTCCCTGATTGTCAAGTAGTCATATGTACTAGTCAAAGCAATAAAGAAGTTCATGCATTACATCCTTAAGAACAAAGTGTATACTATCTTACCAAACCCTATCATAAAGTTCATGTTGAGTCAAAATGAATTGGGTGAGTGTAGAGGTGAGTGGATTTTAGTTTTATAGGAGTATGATATATAGATGAAAAATACTAAGTTTTTAAGATGTTAAGGCCTTTTCTAAATGATTCCCAACACCAACCCTAAGCTACATATATGCATGTTGAACACCAAGACTTATAACCCAATGAGTGGTATGATTTGTTGATTAAATTATTGATTAATTGTGTTTGTCTTGTAGGACTTAAAATAGAAAAGAAGAGGACCCTAAGACTCAAAACTTCTAAATATTTGATCAGAGATAGAGTATTATATAGAAAAAACTTTGAATAAGTATATTTAAGGTGTGTATCCAAAGAAGAAGCTTCTCAAATCATGAGTACTTTCCATGAAAATCTAGGTAGTGGACATCCCTTAGGAAGAACAACAACTCATAAAAGCCTCATGGGTAGTTACTATTGGTATAAAATTTTCAAGGATGCTCACAAGAATGTGAGTGAATGTCATTCTTGTCAAATATTTAGCACCAAAGAACCAAATGTAGCCATGCCTTTGCAACCAATGATGATTGACAAGCCCTTTTCACAATGGGTATTAGATTTCATAGGAGTAATCAAACCCAATTATTTTGAGGTCCACAAATATGTCCTAAATACTATGTACTATTACACAAGGTGGACTGAAACTATAGCCACCAAAAAATGTAAGATGAACGAAGTGACCAGCTTCCTAAAAGAAAACATTTGCACCATATTTGGAACCCTAGTCTCTTTGGTGTGTGATAATGGATGAAATTTTATGTTCATAGAGATTATTGAATGGGCCTATGATAATGGCATTTCTCTAAAGTTTTATTTAAATCATTACCCCTAGGGAAATGGAGTTTTTGAACCCAATAATAAGAATTTGATCAAGGCAATAAAAACATTTGCTAAAGATAAACCTAGGTCTTGGTACAAGATCCTCAAATATTCTCTATGGAAAGATAGGATCAAAATTAAATAGGCCATAAATGCATCACTATTCTTATTGGTATATGGCCAAAAACTTAATTTTCCTATCACCCTCAAGTTATCCACATCTAGGTTTATGCAGGAGTACATGGAGGAGAGTCAAGAACATGCAAAATCCAACTTTCTAGACATCATTTAGGTAGAGGATGAAAGGGAGGAAGCCTTTGATAACTTTAGCAAGCATCAAACCATAGTCAAGAGATGGTTTGATAAAATTTCAAAAGTGAAAGTATTTAGATAGGGGGACCTAGTCCTCCTTTGGGACAAGGTATCTGAACCCAAAGGCAAGCATGAAAAATTCACACCTTTGTAGATTGGCCCATATCAAATCACTAACACACTTGGTAACAATTATTTCATGGTGAAAGACCTTCATGGAGAAGAGTTTACCATGACCACTAATGGGAAATATCTCAAACATTACTTTGATGTAACTCCACCAGGGGTATTCATGGAATAAAATCTGTAAGACCATTTATGCTAGAGTAGGTAGGCTAGTTAGTTTCTTTTCTGATTTTATTTCTTATCCTAATTGTATATATTTATTTGCCTTTTTATTTCTTGCCTTTTTTGTTTATTTTTGTTTCTTTCTTTGGTACTTCTATTTTTCTATTCTTTCTTTTTTCCTTGGATTTAATTGGTCTTTTTAGAGATAGTCTAGTGCTAAAAAAATCTTGTCCCCCTAAAATTCCCAAGGTTTCACTAATTAGAGTATGAACCCCATACATATGATGACCACAAACCTGAAGTGTGAGCTTGGTGCTATAACATAAGGAAACTAGTGAAGGCCAATGCAGATATCCCATGTTCTATGCAAACCTAAACATTGTTGAGATCTGAATATGGATTTAAAAAATAATTGGACTTATAAAATAAATTTTAGTCTATTAAGATAAAACCATGTTTGTACTTAATAGGACATCCTTTCCTGGGGAAATGGTGACAACTACAGGTGATTTTATAAAATTAAAACACTGAGCTACAATATTTAAACCTACCTACCTTGGTTCCCAACCTTGATGAAATCATTAAATATATCTCAAAAGATGGAAAAAAAAATTAGTACAAAATCTAAAGCTTTTCAAGCGTAGGTGATTTGGGTAATCTCCACCAGGTTTATAGACACCTGGATAGAAGTGGAGCAAGGCCTTAAGTGGAACTAAAGGCATCTTTATTAGGGCTATAGATGCCTGGTTGGTAGCAAAGCAATACCCAAGCCTTCATAGACTAAAAGAATAACCACCTTAAATGCATAAATAAGCCTACTAGCCAATGCAAATGATTAAGGTCATGAAGTTTGGTAGTTGTTCCCTAAATCCCATGGCAAATAACAAGTGGAATAAAAAAACACACACAACATGACTATGTCTTAGTAGTTTAAAGTCAATTTTGTAGGTATAAATCTTGTTTCAACCATGAACACACCTCGAATGATGACATAGATTTGCTAGAGTAAAGGACCTAATTATTGACCTAAACTAGAGTCTTTATGTTCTAACATTTGGCTATGTTTCCCCCATGAGTCACCATTTTTTGGGGCCAACATACCCCTAATTCTAAAAATTGGGGCCCTTGAGATGCTTGAAACCTTATTGTTACCAATATTTCCTTACTCCTAGGTTTTAGTAGAATTTGAAAATCATCCAATCTAATAAGGTGTTTTTTTCATTTAAACCCAAGTGCACTTAATGCTTCCAACATTTCACCTGGTTTTGTAAGTAATTCAAGTTTTAAGGAAAATACTAGTTTTTACCAAGGAAAGATTCACCAGAGTTTTGCTAACAGTGGTTTGTTAAACCTTAACCTTAGTCCCTTCCTAAGATTTTAAAACCCTAGGTATGGAAGCCTCAAAATTTGAATTTAAATTTTGAGAGGGAATCATTTGGTGAGAATGTTTAAGATAATATTTTAGACCTAAGCTTAATTTTATATTAAGGCTTAGTCTCATTTATTAATGTTACTAAACCTTAATGTAAAATTAATTATAAGTCTTTCAATATTCTTTTAAATATCTTCATTTTTCCCTAACCACCTTATGGAATCCCTTGAAAAGGCCCCCTTATAAATTTCTAAGTCAAAACCTCCTTTTTCATTTTAAACAAGTTAGCCTAAGTTTTTATCCTAAGACCCCTTTGTATTTATTAATACAAATAAGGATTTATAATAAAAAACTTAGACTAAGCTTATTAACCAATGGTCCTAACTTAAACATCATGTATCTTATAGGATCCAACTACCCATGCTCAATTCTACATTTTGATCCAATGATGCATGGCTAAGGGAGATCCAATAGTCTACACTTCAACACATGGTCTAATCCAATGGTGTGAGCCAAGTGTTGAAAGGTCAAAGCTCTGTAAAGTATCCAAGTGGTAACTAATCACACCTAACTACATCAAAAATGATCCCACATATTTAATGTAACTAATCACATATAAATCCTTAGATCTTGATCTAATGGCTATCACTCTTTCAATTTGATGAAGCACATTGAGTCCATGACCCTAGGAAGCTCTATGAAAACATTTCATGACACTCTCACATTCGACCAAAGGGACTTCATGAACTTAAATTTGATGTTTATTCTTATGTCATTTGGCCTCTATGAGGATGCTTATGATGTGAGTGAGACTATTAAATTTAATATAAACAAATATTTTTGCCAAAAGAAAAGGGGGCATATTCTCAGTTTTAATGGGTCTTCTATTTATTATTTGAATAAAACTAGGCTAAATTGTTTAACCTAAGTCTTTATTAGATCCTTAAACTAATGTAAGCATCATGAATCTTGAAACATATAATGGCCTTCGCTTGCTTATACCAATTAGATCCAATGGTGTGAGATCTTCAAGAAAAACTTGGAAGGCCCAAGGGCTTGACATGTGGAATAATCTTGGAGATAGGGGATCAATGATGTGATAATAAGCCAAGTGGCATAATTATGGGACTAAAATCTTGTAGTAACCAATAAGATAAAAGGCTCAGTATTGTAATCAACAGTTTGTGTCAAAGTCATGGATCTTGATCTAATAGTGCAAAACAAAAGGAAGAAATCAAAGGCCAATGGATAGTTCCCACTTGAACAAATATGAAAATTGCCATAAAAAGGAGCCAAATGGAAGCCACATAAGATCCACATTGACAAAAGATGGTAGAACTTGGATTTTGTCATCTTGGAAATGCAAAGGTATAAAATTAAGTCTCAATCAGATCTTGAGACATAAGAAAGCCTTAATTCTAGTCATCTCCATCATTAAAGATCCCAAAAGACCTAAAAATTACATAAAAAGGGAAACTATGTGTGGTCAAATTATAATTGGAGCTTATTGGTCAGTTCAAAGTGAAAAAAGAGAGAATTTATAGATTTTTATTGAGTTGATGCTAAGATTTTTGAGGGGTTAAGAAGCCATGGTAGCAAGAAGGATACAATGGCAGGAAGAGGTCAAACTCTACCTTTCCACATACTATTTAGGCAAAGTCTTCAAAGATATAGATTTAGACAATCAATCATTAAATAATGGGTGTAAGAACTAGTCTGAGCCCTTCTTCACCATTGATGAAATACAACCCCTCACATAGAATGAAAGGAGAATTTAAGAAATCAACATTAGATACAAAGACTTGGTAGCAGTCTAATTGGTTGGTCTCCACTATGTTTCTACCAAACCAGAGGTACTTCATTGCATAGATGTGCTTTCTCCTCTTTTTATTGATTGTAGAGGTAGATGAGGACTAGATTGATAGTGATGGCACCTACAATAGAGTATCTTATGTTTCCCTTGTATCCTTTGAGGGTTATTATAATCTTTCTTAGTCCCATGTGTATTTTCCAATAATTAAATATTAGACCACCAAAAATGACCTTGGCTCAATCCTTAGACCTTAGCTCAATCAAGGAAACTTTGTTTTCAGAGACTTCTAGGGTAGAATTCTTGTTTCCCAATTTAGGGAATGGATTAGGGTTATTGTGACCTTACTAAATATAATCTCTAGAGCCACCACAACTAATTATGTCAACACTACCTAGGTTTCATATGTATACTTCCTAATTGAACAACAACTCACCCCTCCCATTGGGGAAATAATAAGTATCCACCTTGGTTGGAAATTCATATCCATCAAGAGAAAGACCAAAAAATAATTTTTCATGATGTCCTACCTTATTAATGCCTTTTTAGCCTCCACCAAGTTCCCCCATATCAATAATTGGTCTCCCAATAGTAGAATCTTAGTTTCCTACCATTACTCCAAACTCCATATCTTCAAGTATAGAAACCACATGCAATTCATTTATGATGGCATCTTTCCCTCTTTGGTTGAGGTTATCACTAGCTCTCCCATGACTAGGATGAACCCAATAATAAATATATATCTATATATGATGGGGGATATATGGTACTATCCAAAGTGTATAGTGATGAGGATTAAGGGAATTATGTCCTCACCCTTTAGATTACCTATCTATGTGCCACCCAAGCTTGTTGAGAAAGAAATCACCTTCCAAATCATCAATGGGATTGATGGGGTTTGTAAAGAAAATAATAAGGTCCTCCTCCATCCCTTCCCTCTCATAATTGGATAGACCACACTACCAAATTGGATTCAATTAGACATTATGTCTAGGCAAAGAGGTGCCTATCTTCCAAATGGATGAACTTAGAACATGGGACCCTAGATGAACAATAAAGAATAATTTGCAAGATAAGATGTTTAAATAGGTATATGAGCATCAACCTAGAGTTTTTTACCACATTTACACCAGGGTAAGTGTTTTTGAGGATTTATTGGCAAGATTAAGAGAGTGCAATGCCAAACTAGAGCATAGGTTGACACGTGAGTAGAATGCAATAGAGGACATTTGGTAAATACACCCTCTTTAATATCATTTTTTACCTTCTACCTCAAGACCACCTCAAGTATCTTCCCAAGCAAAGGTGTCACCATCACAAGTATGCCCTCAAATATTTCTACCACCTCTTTAGGACCTTGGTAAGAATTAATTGGAAGAAAGACTAGGAGAAGGACCATCATTTTTAATCCCTCCCCAACAACCTCCACCTTTAGTGGAGCATGTAGACATGGTGGATCTTGAGCCATATGAGATAGTGGAGGAAGTCTTCAAGGATCTTAAAGATATTTTTGGGTTAGATAAGGAAGAAATAGATGAAGACCCTACTACCCAAGTAGGAAAACTTGTAGAGGCCCTTGAAGAGGTTGAGAAAGAGAAGGGGAAGGAACATGAACTAGCTTTAGTCACAACACCCAACCAAAGGAAGAGGAAGGCTAAGTTGGCCCTTTTCCATTTTCTCCATTAGTTCTAAAAGGCCAAAGCTCCCCTTTATACATCCAACCCAGGAAATAAATTTATTCAGTGATGAATTCACCATTCATGGGCTAGTCATTCCTAATTTTTTCATATATGAGAAGTTATAAAAAAAATATATGGCTCATTCACATGAATTAAATAAAATTATCAACATTAATGAGGACCTCTAGCCTTAAATTATGGAAATGATGACGTAAAAGGAGAAAATGGCAAGAGAATGGACGCTCTTAAAGAATTTAGTGGAACCAAAGTGGAAATCCTAGAAACCACCTAGCTAAATAAGCCTACCACTACCATTTTATTCAATCCAAATACCAAAATATTAGAGAATATCACCACAAGGAAAGCTATGGTGGGTACTGAAGAGTTCACCTTTCAAAAGGTGGAACCTTTCATAAGCCTGATTCTAATTGGAGGACAAGTAGTGGGATAACATCCCATCCATTAGGAGCATCTAGAGAGCCTGGTGGGAGCCCAATTAGCATAGGCAATGTCTAGAATTAATGGATTAAAGTAAATAATTGAAAACTTGAGGATGGAGAAGCAAAACCTTAAGACCCAAGCCATCCTCTCTATTCTTGATGCAATGATAAAGATGCTCAATGAATCCTTTGATATCTTTGAGGCCTTAAAGGCCATTGAGATTAAATATGATGCCTTAATGCAACAAGCTCAAGTATCTAAGGCTTTAGTCATCTAGTGGTAGGCTTCAAAGGACCAAATTATTAAGATCATTAATGTAAAATTAAAGGGATAGATCTTAGACATCATGACTATTAATATAGGACACTTAAGTGCCATCTTAGGCATTATTGCTGACAAGGTGAAAGAATTGAGCACATGGCACAATGATGTCAATGAGCTCATCAGGGAGGATGAATCTTTTATTAGCAAGATTAAGAAAATTCTAGGAATAATGTTGATAAAACCTTCACAACCCACTGTTATGGGGTTGATTGATGATAAAGAGTTTAAGCAAATATCCATTACCAACATCCAAGAGATAAAAGGGAGAAGCCATGGCCAATCTTGTAGTGATAACCATAGAATAATGAATCTCATCTTCAATTCAAGAGAGAATATAACATAGGCCTAGAGAATCAAGGAGGCCATGTAGAGGAATAACAAAGAGTTTGAAAAATTATCAGATCAAGAAAATGGATGTTTGATGAATCCTTTAGTATATCTTGAGATGATCAATGAACAACATACTAAGGCTAAGGACATCCTATAGCAATGATAGCTAGGAGTCCCACCACCGGCCTAATAGAAGATTCTATACATTATAATTTTACATATATTCTGTAAAAATGGAATATTCTACTATATAATTACATGCTATTTTGTTATCATATATAGTTTTAGGTCAATCCAACATAGAAGGTCATGTGTACAATAGAATTGTCATACAAGGGTAGCTGCCTTCAATGTAAATAATGTATCTTAAAGAATTGATTGGTACCCTACCTATGTTTTATATAAATAGGTAGTGTTACCATTTTGTAAAAGGAGATTTTTTTGAAAAAAATTGTATACTCACACCAATTAATATAGCTAAAGGAATTATGTAAAGATTGGCCATCCAGTTATATTGATAGTTGTACCTTTTCTCTCAATTGTTTATCTGGATCTTAAATTTGAATGGTTTTTTAATTCATAAACTACATTAACTCATTTATAGGATTTCTAATCTATGATTTGATAGGTCAGTTGGAAAGATCATGAGTTTCTTAGCTTTGATTTTTCCTATATCAAAGATGTGCATCTGCTATTTAGATATAAAAACAAAATATTAAAAGTAAACCTAGTTTTTACTTTTAATTTCAATTTTATCATTATAAATTAGCCTGGTTTATGATGGAAATTGAGATTTTGATATTTTACATTATAAAATTGGTTTAGATGTATGTTTAAAAAACTAAAACTTTGTCATAATGTTTGAGGTAAAGACTTGAAATCACATTCATTTCCTTTCTACCTTACCCTCTCTTCTTTTCTCTATTTTTTACAAAGATCTTCACTATAGCTTAATTTTCACTATAAATATCCATTTAGTTTAGCATAACATCAATATTTGACTAATAATCTATCAATAAGGTTGAACCAAGGTGGCTCCCAACCACTAAATAATATAAATTTGTGGAATAGTTTACTTTGCTCTACTACTATTTCACCACAGGCATCATAATTACCAAATACCTGTAACTCATGTCATGAATTATTGGAATTATAAATGAGTAGTGTTTTTTGAACATTGAAAGCACCTATGGTACATTTAAAATCATCAACAAAGAGATATAGTGTATTTTGTGTTTCATTATCTAGAATGTCAGCAAGTGAAAGATGAACATGTGCATCAAGTTGGTTTGTTATATCCACATGATATACCAGAATGAAAGTGTAAGGTGATTAGTATAGACTTTTCCCAAGGTTTATCAATGTCATGAAATAGGCATGATATGATCTTGGTAGTAGTTGAAAAACTAACCAAGGTATCTCATTTTATACCAAGAAATTTGACAGATGATGCACCTACTCTTGAAAACATGTTTGTAAAGGAAGTATAAAGGTTACGTGGATTTCTCAAGAAGACTATTTTAGATCATCATCTAAAGATGAATCCTGGGTTTTGGGTAACTCAAACTTTATCTTTAAGTATAAAACTAAACCTCATTATTGTATATCACCTAGAGACTGGTGCTCAGACTGAGTGAGTTAATCAAGAGTTAGAGGATATTCTTCATATGTATTGCATGGATAAACAATATAAGTGGGAATATTATCTTCTATTGATTGATTTTTCTTACAAAAACTCATACCAATTAGCTTTGAAGATGGCACCATTTGAGGTAGGGTACAAGAGATGGTGTAAAATACCAATCAATTGGGATAGGTTAGTCTTTGGACCTGAGATACTTTCAAAAATGGAATAATAAGTTAGATTGATTAGATAAATATTGGTTGAGGTTAATGATAGGTAAAAGTGTTATGCTTATCTAAAGAGGATAGAAAGGTAGTTTTAAGTAGGTGATAGAATTTTTTATGGGTTAAGCTATAAAAGAGCTTGATTAAATTTGAGAAGTCAGTGAAATTATCACTAAGATATGTGAGATCCTTCAAGGTGTTAGAAGTGGTCAATCCTGTAGCATATAGGATTTTATTTCCACTAGCCTTAGCTCTATTACATAATGTCTTCTAAGTTTCTTATCTTAAAAAGTATTTAATTGATCCTTCACATGTGTTGGATTGAAATTATTTATAGGTTATAGATCTTGAGGTGGTCATGGTAGAACCAATCAGAGTAATTGACACTCATAAATTTTATTTATGTAATAGAGAGATGCCATAGTGAAAGTACTTATGAGACTAATATTATGAGGATAGTGCAAAATGGGAGGACTATTATGAGTTCTATAGGTAATTTCCATATTTATTTGCTTGATTTTATACTTCATATTATGTTATTTTTCTACTAAACAATAGTTTTAATTCAAAATTTATGTTTGAATAAGTGTCATATGGGATGATGACTAGCTTTAGGGGGATGAATGTTACATCCTAATTCTTCGCTAAGCAAACTTACACTATTATCCATTGATATTTATATTTAATAATTTTATTTGATTATTATTGCATGAGATATGAGTTATATGCTTTTATAGTATAGTTGAATGTTACTTTGGTCACATGATTATATTACTATGAGTTAGCTGTAGTGTATATTTTTATATTATGATCATGATGAATTATTATTTCAACTATATTTTATGATGTATATATGTCATGGTGTAATGGACTAAC